>CAOLHI010008075.1:0-11024 GCA_948474755.1 Ctenosaura bakeri | reverse complement strand
GGGGGTGGTCAAGGTGGCAATGAACACACAAGCTGGGGAAAAGCTACAGAAGTTTGCTTTTGCCTAAAACCTAGGGGGAAAAGCAAACTTCACTCCTCCTTCTTCTCCCCGCACGGGGTTTAAAAGAAAAAACTACTTTTTATTTTTTTACTTTGAACCAATTTTCAAAAATTTAAGTAAGCTGAGGGCAAAGGGGAACAGGGGGGAAAGAGAAAGAAACTGCTACATTTTAAAAGCAGTTTTAAAAAATGGGGGTGGCAGAGGATTAATCATAATTCTCCTTCCCAAAAGGTTTATCCTGAACAGGCAATTTTTAGACACTGTCCATCATAAAACCAAAATATTATTTTTCATTATAATCAAAATAAGAAGGCCCCCCACAACACTCTCTTTTGGACATCTTAAAAGCTTTTGATAGCTTGAGTTGGCCTTATTTTTTTCCCAGTTTTTGGGAAAAAAAATCAGGTTATGGGGGAGAAATTTATTATTACTATTAAATCCATTTTTTTCCCCAAAAATAAAGTGATCAAAGTCACTGCTTGTTTACTTCCTTTTTCCAAAAAAAGGGCCCCTTTTCCAATTTTGGGTGCAAGAGGGTAAAACGGGCAAAATATGCCCTCATGCCCCCTCATTTCCCCGCTTAAAACCTATATAAAATTAAATTTTCCTGGACCCAAAATTTTCTTTTTTTATTCCTGGGGGGTCGGGTACCACATGCGGGGCCCGGGTTAGCCCCCCAAAATGGGTAATTTACACTTTTTTATTCCCCCATCCCCCTGGTAGCCAGAAAAGAGGGAACGGGAAGGGGGAGGTTTAATCATTTTCCGGTGGTGGCTTTTACAACATACCCAAACAAAGTGATGCTTTTTGGGGTTGAAGATCTAATTGGAACAAAAAATTTTAAAAAAGAGCCTTTTTGAAGTGATAAGCATTCACTTCATTTTGTGTAGACATGTGTAAAAAGCCCCGGGAGTTTATTTAAAAAGTTCTTTATAGCCAAACATTTAAATAGTTTAAAAATGAAATTGGGTTTATTTAGTGCTGGAATTCTTCTTTTAAATTTCTGTCTGTCTACAAAAAAAACCCCTTTTGTCTTTCCACAGCATTCTTTCCACGTCCTTATTATTTTTCTGTATTAGGGGGGTTAAATTTTCCCCAACCAGATGCTGACATATCGGGTGAGCATCTGCTCTGTGGAACGCACCCTGCTCAGAGGCTGAGAAATTTACTGTCCCCTCTGGGCTATGGATCATGGGGAAGACAGGCATCATAATCAACCTCAGCAAGCAGTTCCCAAGGAGTCAGTTCATGCCTGCCCCCTTGTCAACATCTTTTCAGGGAAAGACCCTGTTTTGTCATTTTTATTTCTTGTTTTGGGGGAAAGAAAAAAAACCAAGTGATTGACAGCTGTGGTGGGCCTTTCAAAATCCTTTGGAATGTGTCCCTTTTGCCTCAAAAGCTAGAGGGGGGACCTTACTTCAAAACCAGTGGCATAATAATTTTTTCCCTTTAAAAAAACAAAAGGGGGAAAGCTTTCCCAAAAAATTAAGCTGACCTGGCTCTGTTCACTGGGGATTCTAGAGCTCAGGAGGGATCCCCCTATGAGGAGCAGCTTAGGGAGCTGGGTATTTTTTAGTTGCAGAAGAGAAGGTTAAGAGGGGCATGATAGCCATGTTTAAATTTTGTAAAGGGGGATGTCATGTAAAAGGAGGGAGCAGGTTGTTTTCCAGTGCTCCAGAGACAAAACAAGGAGCAACAGTTTTAAAGCTCGGGAAAAAGGGAGAGTCCACCTAAACCTCAGGAAGAACTTCCTGAAGCCCCTAGTTTTTAACAGTGGAATTTTCTGCCTCCAAGGTTTGGGGGAGTCTCCTTCTTTGGAGGTTTTTAAGCAGAGGCTGGTATGGCCCCTCTGTTTGTTTGGTGGGTGTTCCTGCATAGGAGGAGGTTGGACTTAGTGGTTTTTGGGATCACTTCCAACTCTTTTGAATCTATTATTCTATTATATAGAAATGTATCGAAAAAACATGCTATTTGTAAGTTGTTGGGGCCTTTTTTCCACATGGAGAGGCAGATACAAAAAAAATAATAATAAAAAAAATTAACAAACTCCATACCTGCCTTTCACCTTAAAACCCCTATGAAAGGGGCCACATGAAAGGGAGAGGCTTGCTCTCCAAAGCTCTAAGAGATTAAGCAGGGTGGGGGTGCCCTCAACGGGAAAACATCACTCCTAAAATTTTTGTCCCCCATCATTTTTTTCCCAAAAATGCTACATTTTCAATAATTAAAACCCTTTAATTAGTTATTAGAAATGCAAGGAAACCATCCAAAAAAAAAGGAACAAAAAGGGAATGAGAATAAAAAAATGTTAAAGAGTTTTTAAATTTTTAGATCTCCCTCTGCAAACAGCTAGAAAATTTTAGGGGTAGAAGAAAATTAAAAAGGACAACACAATAATTATACCATTATACATACATAAAACATCATAATACATTTTAATTTTGTATGTTGCTTAAAACTTATACATCCCCAATATTGAAATTTAATGTCTGGAGTGAAAAATCCCATTCCTTTTGCTGAACTGAAAAGAAACAAGTGAATGAGGCTTAAGGTTTTTTTTTTTTAAAAAAAATAGTTCATTGGTTTATTTAAGGTTTAAGGGACTAAAAAGAAAGGATATTATGTGTTGCTTTTTTGATTTTTCTTTTTAAAATTAATATTTTTTTGTTTTTATGTAGCCCTGAAGAAGGCCCCGGGAAAAAACATAGGGGCCCAAAAGAAATTTAGCTTTTTACAAAATAAAAATATATAAAAAAACAAACCCCTAGGGACTTTCCAAGCCCAAACTCCATTTTTTTCCTTTGATTTTTTATTTTGGGTGCCCTCCAGTGTTTACCCTTTCCTTTTTTGGTTTAAGATTATTTTCTTTTTCCCAAAACCAAAAAAAAATTAAAAATGCTGGTTCTGGGGCTAAAAAGCCCATGCAGCTTAAAATTGGCTCACTCCCTATATAGCCTTAGAGCCTTCTTGGTGGCTGCTCCTAAGCTTTGGATTTTCCCAAGGTTTTTTTCGTTCTTTGCCCTTTTCCCCTTTTTCCCTTTTTAAACACATCTTAAATTAACTGATTAGACAGAAGGGGGAAGAATAGGAGTACTGTTTTTGACATAATATGTATCTCAAGTGGCTTTATTGTTTGTAAATTAAAGCTTTAAAACAGTGTTTCAACTGGATAGGGTTTAAAAGGTTTATAAACTGTACTCCACATTTTTTTAGCAGTTTTGTTTTCATTTACATTTAAACTGCTCTTAATTTTTTTTGGGAAAAAAAGAAATCATTTTTTTAAAAAAATGGAATGATGGAAAAAACTTGAGGGCCATGTGTTTTGCAAAGAGTAGGCCAGGGAAAAAAGACAAAGAAATTTTAAATTTTACTGTCAAAGACAAAAAACTCCAGCCCATGTTGGTAAGCCTACTCAAAACAAAGTTTTTTTTTTTTAAAGCTGGACTGTCCCAGAACCAGTTTCAAGGAGGAAAAGGGGGTGAACCCATTTGGGGAGCTTCTTCTTTGGTGACTGAGATACCCAAAAATAAAAGTAAATATGCTTCTTCAGGAACATGCCCCCCTTTTTATTTCATTTCTTGCAGAACAGGGGCCACTTTGGTTTTATTGCAGAAGCAACAGCACCATTTAAATTTTTTTTTTTAAGTCTAATTCTGTGAAAACACGGGGAGAAATCTCTCCATGAACTGATATGCTATTTTATTAAGTGTTACTAAAAAAAAAAATCAATAGAGAGGAAAGGAGCACAAAAAAAAAAATCAAGGAGTTTTTTTTTTTAATGCTATCCTGTAGGGGGGGAGCTACTCATTAGCTATTTTTTATCCTCTTTCATTGAATCACTACAGTTTGGAAAACAATGACCCCCCTATGGAAAAATTTAATAAGCACTGGCTGAGAATCAAACTTATTAACTCTGCTGCATAAAAAAACGTTAATCTGAAACTAAAACTAATTAATGGCTTAGTAAATGCTGGGATTTCCCCCCACTGTATTTTTTTAATTATTAATGCTCAGTTCAAAGGTGGGGGGGGTTGCCCATAAATTGCAGCTCTGTTTTCATGAAAAAATGAACTTCAAGTACAAAACAAGGCAGTGTGGTGTATCATTATTATGAGAAGTCCAGCAAAATGCCTTCAAGTATATGATGGAGGGGGCGTGTGTGTGGGAAAAAGTACATGGACATTCAGGAAGAGGCTTTAAGAAGGGCAAAGCTAAGCAAAAGGGGAGCCCTGGTTAGTACTTGGGTGGGAGACTGCCAATAAATTTCCAGGTGCTGTAGGTATATTTCAGGGGGCTCTGATTATTCCTTGCCCAAAAAACCCGTGAAATTCATGGACTTGCCATAATTTTTACAGGTGACTTGAAGGTACACATGACACACACACCTCATACATATCCAAGAGGGGGGGGAATTTTTCCCAATTTACAGTATTGATTGTTGTGGGTTTTTTTCCGGGGTGCTTGGGTGGCAGACATTGTTTTTTATCTGTCATTTTGGAAAAAGGGGAACCTTTGGGGAAACTATGGGCCACATTCATTTAAAAGACCTTTCGGGAGACTGCATGTCAGAAGCAAAACCTTCTCCCATCCCCAAATTTTGGGGTGGGTCTAAAAATATGATGGACAAATGTATATATCTGGCGTTCCCGGGCAATTTTATTTTCTCATAGGTAATATTTAGAAAGATTTGAGATCCTGTGTCTCTAATTCCCCAATTTTGACTAGTATGTGAAATTTTCCCCCCCAACCCCTTTGTATTAAAGGGTTTTTAACTAAAAGGGGTTTTTTGGGTTCCTAAGGGAATGCACTCCCCTTCCTTGCTGCTAGGTCTTTTCTCCATAGCAACTGGCCTATTCAAGATAAGGGACATTTGACCCGTGACTGAAAAAGCCCCTAATGAATTTTAAGGGTTCCCCCACAAAACCCCAAATTTTATAGGGGCACCTTAGGAGCTAATCATATGAAATCTTTGCCTGACACAGTCAAATATGAGGTCTTTGCCTGAAAAACAAACAAAAAACTGACTTTTATATATTAGATGGATCCTTTTTGCCTCTCCAAAGGGATGCACATTCACACAAACCCCAAACCCTTTTCATTAAAAAAAGAAGTTTTTTTTAAAAACCTAATTAGAGTATATGTAGGGGTGGGGGTTTTTCAAGTGGCCCACAGGATTTATGGAAGGAATGGTTTGCTTTTGTATTCCTCAGCATCAACCCCCCCTTTCCCCTGAAAAATCCCCGGGGAGAAAAGGGCTTTTAAAAAAAAAGTTGGCACAGAGGTTTATATGGTCATGGCAAAATGAGGACAATGTCCCCCAAAACAATAATTTTGACAGCCAGTGGGATGTTCCTCAGTTCCCAAATTTGAGCATTCCAGAGAGTGAGAGACTAAAAATCATTCACACCATTTACCAGTGTAAGTTTGCTGTGTTCATATTCCCTTTGAAATTTTTTCCCCCCCTTTTTCCCTTTGGATGCCTAAACTGCAGTTCTAAGTGTTAACTGAAGCTTTAAATTACTACAAAGTTTACAATTTGGGTAGGGAAAGGGAAAATTTTTTTATTGGGACCCCAGAATTATTTTTGGGGGGTTCGGGCCCCTTCACCCTCCTTCTCCCATAGTAACCCTGGAAAACACCCAAAAGGGCCCAAAACACTATTGGGTTGAGGGGAAAATTTTAGGGAAATACACCCATGTGGTGGAATTTCCCAAAATTCCTTTTTGGGGGGGTTTAATGACGGGGGGATACATTAGGGTGAGGATCAGGTTTTATCCTTCTTGTGGTTTTTTTCCAAGTTGAATGTGCCTTTTTTTTCCCCCAAAAAATCGGGGGGGAGGGACTAAAAAATCAGCCATTCCTTACCGGCATGACAATTTGGATTCTTCATGTTATACTCCAACAGGGGTCAGTGATGTAGTCTTTGGAAGGGAAAAGGTTTGCTGGGGGAGTGAGACCCAGTTTAAGAAAGGGGCCCCTCCCCCAAACATTTCCCATTCCCCCGGTCCTTGGGAAGGTATTGTTGCCCCTCCCAGGACCTCAGATTCTCCAAATCAAGGAGGTCTTGAAGATCAGGAAAATCCCAGCCCAAATTTAAATTTAAAACTCACATCTATGTGGTGTTAGTGTGTGCTGTGTGGGGTGTGCGGGTGCGCATGCACCTCCAGTTACAAGTCAACTTATGATGACTGCATGAATTCCATGGGTTTTTTAGGAAGGGGAAAAATCCCAAGGGGTTTCCCGTTGCTTTCCTCTAAATTAAACCTACAGCACCTGGTTTTCCCAGGCTATCCCCCACCCAAAATTTTAACCCATCTCTTTAGGTGTTTCCTACTCATGGCTTTGTTTAACCCTGACCTCGGGGAATTTATACCTTAAACACATGCCCAATAAAAAGAACAAAAAAAATTTTTAAATTAGTCAAAATAACAACAAGAACAACCACTATCATTAAAAAGATTGGCTAAAATATAAATCTCTTATTTTGAAATAAATTTTTTCTAATTATAGGAAGGTTTTAAATCAGAAAATCTGTCAATTTGTTCATTGATTTGTGCACCTTTTAAATCAGAAAACAAAATTTTTTGGAACCTCCTCTTAGAGTTCAAAACAATGAAAAAAATTTATTGTCTATGGATTTTGTTTAGCAAAAACTAAGGGGAATGTTAAAAGTGCATATGTGTTATCCCAATAAAAAAGGGATATGAATCCTTTTATTACACAATATTTATAAATCCCTTTTTTCACATGGGAACAATAAATAATGCATATCAAACCCAAAAAAAATGCAATTGCAAAATAGTATAATAATGTGTAAGATAGATAGATAGATAGATGGATGGATGGAGGGATGGATGGCAAGGACGGACGGACGGACAGAAAACAGTTTGGGACTCATTCCTAGGAAAGAATTTTAAAAAATTTAAAAAGGGGGAAATGCATACTAAAAAGACCCAAATATATTTTACTTTCAAATAAAACAAATATCACTAGCATATCCAAAAAAATTCCATACCATGCATAAAATAAATGATTTCCACTATTAAAAAGAAAAATTATTTCTAAGTTTATATGGTTCCCTTTCTATAGGAATAGTAACTGGCAGAGGTCTAAAATGTGTATGTATATTTTTTTGGGACCATCTAATGGTATTGCAAAAAATTTTGGGCCATAAGCTTAACAACTACTTTTGACCCAAAAAATTTTTGTTTTCCCTATCCCCCCCCAAGGCTCCAACAAGTAATTTATGGTTAGAGACCTCATATTCCCTTTGCCTCAGTTCCTCAGCCACAGGGGTGTCTTTTTAAATTTCCCCATTTTTCCCTCATCGCTGGTTTCCTGTTTTCAGGGGGGACTGTGATTTTCCACAAAAAGTTATGTTTTTCTGGCCTTCATTCAAGATAATATCTTTTTTCCCAAGGTTACCTGCCAACATAGTTCGGTTTAAAGAAAAAAAGTGTCTTTGAGGCTGGGATGGCTTTGGCCATTCAGTTCATTACTCTTTAGGGAATGTTTCCAGGCTATTGAGTGGGGGGTACGTGTGAAAGTGTCCTTTTAAAGGGAATGAGGGGGAGTTTTTCCAGGGGCTGCCAGATTTAAGGGACACTGTTAAGAGGCACAACTTTTTGGGTGAGCTTGATGGCACATTTCCAATTGGCAAAACAAGTGAAGTCTCCAGGGCGTATGAAGTGATTATTTTGGGAGTCCTTTAAAAACCCCTAAAAGATTTGCTCAAAAGAGCAGTAAATTAACTATTACACTGAAGTTTAAAAAACAAAAAAAAGCAACTCTGAGAAAATATCAACCCAGCATCCTTCCTATTTATAAAAGACAATTAAAATGCTTTATGAATTTTTTAGCAGTTATTTAGGGAGTCATTTAGGGAGGCAAAACAAAATCAGTTCCTTTAAAGCCAAGTCTAAGAAAATTTTTAGTTTACATTAACCTCCCTCCAATTTTAAACCCCCACAAATTTGATTATTCGTTTAAAAAGCCGGCCCCCCCATTTCACCTCCCATTCCCCTTTTTCTGGGCAACGAGAAAAAGGGAAAAACATCTAGAGAAAAGGGAAAGAAATGAGTGGGGGGGGGTGGGGTGCGCACATCCCCTTCCCTCCCGAAATCCCCCCCCCAATCCCCTTTTGTCTGGCCCGGGTGCACAAAAGGCAGGAGAAGGGAGAGGTGAGCCCCAGAAAAGGGAAAAGGGGGAGGGGTCACCCGGGGGGTTATTCACAGTTTTTCCACTTTCATAGAGTTCTGTGCTCCAAACCTTTATGAAAGGGAGGGGCCACTGTATGTAATTATTCATATTGAAGAACAATTTAAATCACCACAAATTTTAGAAAATTTTCAAAACCAATTTTTCCTTTTTTTCCCGGGCCAAAAAGGGAAATGTGTTTCTTTTGTGTATGTTAGGACTGCTGTTCATCTGAGGAGGTGACCTTGACATTAGAATGGGATTTAAATAGGAAATTTAGGAAAAGGCCCCTTTTCATTTTGAACCATTGTTTTATCCTGGTATCCCTTTACATTCCAATACATATCAGGGACAAATTATAACATTTGTTTCAGACAAAGAGGGGAAAAATTTTGGAACCTAATTCTGTACCATTTAAAAACAACATCAACAGAAAAAGTCTCTGTTTAGCAGAAAGCAAGTATGTCAAGGAAAAGCATTTTATTGGGGGTGAAATTTTCTTCACCAAAAAGTTTTTATAGGGGGAAACATCTTCGGGTTTTTTGGTTTTTTTCTAAGCAAAAAAGTCGGGATCTGAAAATTTTGGGCAAGGGATATGTCAAAAAAAACAGATGACTAAAGTTTGCTATTCTGGACTACAATACATTTGTTCAATGTGCAAAGCCATATGGTACAGACCTATGCGTGTCTCCTTAAATTTCCACTTGCAGGGTTTATAAAAGGGTTTGCAGTCCTAATGTATGTTAGAAACTGTGTCAGCTGAACTATAGGGATGGGTTTCCCAAGATGAAAAGGGCCCCTTTTCCCGTGGTTTTTGCTAAACCTTCCAAATAAAAGTTGGAAAAACTATCAGAATGTGGCTTTTTTTTAGGAAATTTAAGGGGTAAAAACAATTTTTGGAAGGACAGAGGGTTAAAGTTCCCCTGGCCTTTTTCAGAAAAAAACTTCAATTCTCTTATCTGTGTGCATGTTGAGCCAGCACTAACAAGAGATGTAGTTTTTCCAAAATTTTTTTACCATAAAACGGGAAATATTTAAAACTGAAAAACTACTTTCCTCTCTTTTATTTTTCTCTCTCATGTGCTCTTCCTGTTTCCAAGCATCATGAAACAGATATGCAGGGAAAAGGGCTTCCTTTGTTTGGAATATGGACACTTCCATAACAACGACGAGCAAAAAATATAAAGCCATGTCTGGGGGAATTCCCCCCCTTTTTGCGCCTTTACAACCTCTCCCCTGGCTGCAAAATGGGGAGTGTGGTGGCAGTAAAAAGGGATGGGGGAAGGGGGGGGAGAATGAGGCATTATCTTTTCTAAGTTTTTATGAAGGAAGCATACATCTTGTTTGAAAGGAGAAAAAAAGTCCGGGGAAATTCCCTTTTAAAAGCTGCATGCTCCTATTGTTTTTTGGGGAAAAATGGGGTGGTTGGTTTTATTATTCCTGCTGCTGCTATGGGGCCCCAAATTTAGGTCCCTTTGGGGCGGGGGGATGCAACCCCAAAAGAAGTTGGCTTCTCTGCCCCAGCCACCTCAATCAAAAAAGTTTTTTTTAAAATGCTTAATTAAAAAGGAGAAGAAAAACGGGGGACTAATTATAAATTTTTTCCCTTTTTTTAAAGTTAAAAAATAATATTTTTAAAAAAAAAATTCCCCCCACTGACTAGTTAAAAGAAATTTGGGGCATTTTTATGCTTATCTATTGTATTTATTTTTTAAAAAGTATTTGAAATTAAATATTTTTTACAAAAATTTTTTGGCTTTTTTGAGAAGGGTTTTTTACACACAGTTTCATAATTTTTCTTGTTGAAATAAAAGCCCACCAACCAGAGAAGTTTTTTAAATAACAAAAACTTAAAAATTGTCACCCTAATCTGATTTTTTTTTTAAAAAAAAGAAAAAAAAAAACTTTTTACTTTATCTGGAGCTTAGTTTCAGTTCCAGAGTTTTTTTCTCAATGTTACTGGGTTTTTACACAATGCCCTTTGGGGATGATGGGACAAGTGGAAGGAATAATGTTGTATCCACCAACTCCTCCCATGCCTTCCCCCCCAAAGAAACCCAAAAAAAAGAGCCGACATGTCCATGGGGAAAATGTTTACTATGCTACAAGGGGCCCGCACAGCTTAATGAGCTGAAATCACTTTTCCTATCTATGAAACCTTTTTGGGTTTCTTCCATTTTAAGGGGAAAAAAAAAATTATTTTGGGTGCATTGGAAACCCGTATACAGAACACTGAATTTAATACGGGGCCCAGAAGATAGTGTTACAGTTCATGAAAATTGGATGCTTCCCATAGCCTTTTTCCTTTTCCCCCAAATTTTTGGCCCCCAAAATGCTAACCAAGGATCATTGGCCTAAGAAGCTTTGAAGCTGGTGTTCACCTAACTGAATTTCTGAAAAAATTTCTTTGTGAATTGTTGGCATTTCCTTCTATTTTTAACCAGAAATTGGGATGCCCATCAAGTTTTCAGTGCTAAAATAATTTTGTGCCTAGTCCAATTTTTTGTTCCATGTCTTGTGTGGCTACTAGAGATTTCTCTGCTCTGAGTAGTAGGTAGTAGGGTAGGCAAAAATGGAAATTTTAGGTAAGGGGGGTGATTTTTCCTGATTATATGGAGAAGATAAGGGATCAGAAAGTTAATTTATCAAATTAAGAAAAAGTAGCAAGGGAATTAAATCTAAGACTTATTAAGTATCCAACTATTTTTCTATATCTTCAAAGACTGGGGGTTAAAAAACCAAATAAGGTGGCAAAAAATTTTTTCTTT
>CAOLHI010008074.1:0-10938 GCA_948474755.1 Ctenosaura bakeri | reverse complement strand
TGACCTTTTGGAGGCTTTGTCTCCACTCAAATCCCTACTGTGCTCCTCGGGAGAGGGCTAGCCTCCAGGTACAATTTTCCCTATAAAACCCCCAAGTTTGAGCTCCTTGTTGGAACGCTCATGCCTTGCATCCTGAACTGCTGCCGCTCTGTTCAGCGAGCCTCCCCTCAGCCTCCATGTGCTGGGAAACCACGAACCCAAGCCTCGATCTCTATCTTCTCTTTTACTGGACTGCTGGATCAGGTGGAGTATCACCCCAGAAACCCTCTGAAAACCCCTATCAATTTTCCTCACTTTCTGCTTCTATAGTTCTTGGATGAGTGTGTGAGTGCGTGTGTCGTTGTTTGCTTAATTAAGGAAAGTTTAATAAAATCTTTTAATTGAACAACTTGTCTAGTTCTTGTCGCAGCCTGACCCTGTAAACATAGGGTTAAAGATCTCGCTACATTACCCTGCCTCTCGTATTGCTAGCTTGTGCTCCTTGCTAATTCCCCCAACTTAGTAATATTTGGAGTGCACTTAGGTGTCCCTCCCGGGACTCCCAGAAATCAGGGTAACAATGTCATCTACAACTGCTGGGAGTTTCTGCTTCTATTGGCTGCTCAACCAACACTTGAGTGGTATCATCAAGAAATTTATGTTGATCCCCTTTAAAAATGCAGGTGAAGCACAAGGAGGATTTGAATTCTTCCAAAGCAATAGAAAATAAAAATCAAATATGGGGGTACCTATTACCTTTCTGTGTGATGGTGATATTGATTTGATCTGTTGGGTGAAAGACTTCACAAATGCTCAAAACATAGTTGGCTTCATTGTAGTAGCAGTTGTTTTTTAATGAGGGGGAAAAGAATTCCACCTTTTTCCTTATTTACTGTTTCTAGAACAAATATGGACAAATGCAGTTTCTCTTGAGTCACTCTTGTATCTGTTTGATGATACTGTCTCACTGTGAGTTCTTTGGCCTAAGCATTGTTTTTATCATAGAATTGGAAGGGGCCTCATAGGCCATCAAGTCCAACCCACTGCTCAACAGAGAATTACTACTTCTCATCTTTTCATTCAAGGAACCAACTGAATGCTGTTGCACAAAAATGTTCTTTTAAGTGCTACAAGACTATAACATAATGATCTTCAGCTCATATAGTATTTTCTCTTCTTCTTGTAAGCGGCAAAAAGATTTCAGGACCCTGGACAGTATTTTCCCCATCTACTCTACAAGGTTGATAGAGATTCAGCACCCTGGACAGCTCATGGATGTATTACCTATTTAAATGCCCAGGCTGCCTGGGATTCCTAAAGGGAATCTCACAGCATTTCCTTTAACCCAACTCCCTCCATTTTGATTTTAGTCAGCTTCTAAGGTTGTCTTCATTTGCCAACCCCTTGTCCTACTTAAATTGTGCTGACTCTAACTGACAGTGCCACTGCTTTGGTTCCCAGCCCTTTGTAGCACTCCGTTATTCTTTGTAACAATACTCCTATACTTCATTACTGAACAAATGTAACACACATGATCAGGGGATTGTTGATTGTTAACTGAAGGGTATAGTTAACAACAATATGTAAGGGTTGTAGTCTTGGGATAATTATGTTTCTTACATGATTTTTGCACCAGTACTGTATGCTTTATGAGATCATAGCCCCCAACACTTATAAAAACCCTTCTTTTGAACAATAAAGGGATCTTTCTCACTCAGGAAAGAAATGGTCAGGCTGTGTTCTTCCTGTGATGGGAAATGCCCCTTTGATCAAAGTTTCTGCTGCCCTCTCCAAGCTGGTTCAGAGTTCAACCTGCAACTGCATATCCACCAGGTGTTATACAGCAGACCTAATATTTTGGGTTTGGTGCTTACATTCTCATCTCTCCTACTGACTAGACTGGACTTGAAAAATGAACTAAAGGAACTAGAATAGAATGTCTCTATTCAATTATAAATGCTTCTTCCTTCATTTTACATTCACCTTTGTTGTATGTTATAACCTGTCTTGCAAATATATATTTTTTATTAAATACTGTTATGTGAACAGAGCACATTGCCATGTGTCAGTTATTACTTGTGAATCTCCATGCTTCTCTAGAATCTATCAGGAATTTAAAGAAATGAAATTAAGAATTAATACCTACTTAAACTATGCTGGGACGAGAGCCAGCACCACCAGAAGTGCAGGAAAATTATTTAATAGACATTCAATTCTTCTTGTCTAATTTTATGACTAGAGACCTTATTTGCCAATAGGAGATGGATTGACTTTTTCTTGCTTTAATTTCTACCCATGCTAACAAATGCTTTTTTCTTAACATCACCTTCACAACTGTGACCCCAGAGGATGAGACGAAAAGAAGAACATTGTGTTTGTTAATAGCCTTATCAGTCATGAATTTGGGAAGACTTCTGGCTTCCTGGATAGGTAATTTTGAAAACATTGGTCCATGTGAAAAATATAATCAGGAAACTGAATAAAACGATTTCCTCATATCACTGTATATCACTGCACTTTCTCTGCTTATATCTTTGATTTCTGCATACTTTTTATCTATCACTTTTCTTTCCTAAGTTTGAGAGGAGGGGGTTTCAGCTTTTCATTGCTCAGGCTTATGCCTGGAAACGTTTACTCTGGAAGTGTATGACCACGTCATTGAGGAAACACTGTAGCCAACTCTAGAGAAGTATAAAAACCCACACTGATCCTATATAGTTTCCATTGTCATTTTGTACAAGCCATCCAAAAAGGCTAGATTCTATTATATTCCAGCAAGCTGTTATAACAGAGTGCAAGCTGTATGGTTTTGTCATTGAGTGAGTCTAAGTGGCAACATAAGGCCTGAATCTTATGGTTAATAACAGAGTAAATACACTGGATTAATTAGGTTAACAGAAATGTTGACTCATCATGTCACATGTTCACGATCATATTCAGTAGACCTACTTTATCTGGAATTACCAACAGAAGAAGATCAGTAGGTACTGGGCCCATATATCACCAATTTCAAATGAATTAATTTTTTAAAAGAAAGGGGGACATTCTGACATTCTTTCATCAGCAATGAAGGGAAAATGTGTCACAGAATTTGACACTCACAACACTTTGCCTGCCTTGTGTATTCAAATCCTAACTTGATTTATGTAGCTTACAAAGGTAACATTTTTTCCCTGGTAGGTTGTTAGCTTTATCATTAGTGCATTTTTGACATTTATTTCCTGCTAAATTGTCATAACTTGAAACATCAATCGCCTTGCTTCCCTTTTGTTGTCCATGAGTATAGTCCTTTCTAAGCCAAGGTTTTGTACATCATAGCAACCGATTAAACAGTGCATATGATCTCCATTTGAGTTGGTAATTAATACTATGTTAGAGCCTTAGCCATCTTTGCTACAGATGTTGTATCATGATTTTGAAATATAGAATGATTTACATTACCGGGGGCTAATGAGTAGGAGGCATAGCCAAAATGCTAGGAGAAGCTGAAAACTGTAGAGAAAGAACTGAGTCAAAGAACCGTTAAACGAAGAACCGTTAGAGGACAAAGGCTGAAGAAGGCTCCTGATTGTGCTGGTGCTGCAGCGGACAAAAAGGAACTGTTGTTTTAGGTGGGAAGCCGGGGTATATAGCCACCAGGGATGGGGGTGCGATTCCTGCTAAAATGCTTGCTATCAAGCTCTAGAAGGTCCCAGACAGCGCATGGTGCCGGTGCAGATGACCCATTTGTGTGAGTCACAGAGACCACAAAGAAGAAATTATGCTGGAGCCTTAGCCAGTCCAAAGTCTTAGGTACAGATGTTGTATCAAGATTTTGAAATATAGAATGATTTATATTACCAGGGGCAAAATTAATGAGTAGAGCAATGGCTATAGTAAGTATGGAATTTATGAATCTTTCCCCATTATTTTTTGTAGATATTTGTTCCACTTTGCTGAATATTGGCATCACAAATTAAGACTGTTGGCTCACTAAAGCAAAAATATGATGTTTATGAGGCACCTCATTCTCTTAATAGGACAATGCACAATGGGCAGTATGAGAAAAATTTGAAGGTTGGTATACTATAACCAGTGTGAAAGATGAAGAAGTGGGAGCAGCAAGCAACAGAGCTTGTGAAACTTATTTTTGCAGACTACAACTGGAAGGCTACCCTAGCCAGCCAAAGGAAGGAGAACTTGTATTAGCCAAAGATCATGGGGAAACTGAGAGCTAGTTCAGACAACCTGAACAAACAAATGTATCATGTAGTATCTGTCATTCTTCCAACATACAATTTCAGTTGGTCATGTGTGCTGCTGTGGTTTGATTGTCACCATCCATCCAGAAAATCTTCTCTAAATTTTGTTTTAATCTGGAAATCTTATTTTTAGGGAAACTTTACAAAGGGAGTCGTCTATATTTTAGCAGAAGGTGTGTTCTTTGAGACAGATGGCACTCAGGGAGGTGTCACAGTGAAGATATTAAGCACTGAAGGGACAAACAAACCTGTTCCGGCGAAGTAACATTTATACCAACCACGCTTTTTCAATATAGCTTCATGACAAATGGGGGTTCTTCCAGATTGTTAGTACTCTACAAGTGTTGAACAGACATATGGGTCTCATATGGAAGAAAAGTGGAATAATAAATACACATTCACACACAAGCACATTCCTACACTGGCTCCAGTTCTGGTGATCTGGGATTTTCTGATGGTAAGAATTAGTGAAGTCATTGTCAAGGTTGGCTAAGCGAATGAGTCCAGCTGCTTCCCTCCACAGTAGGGGGAGAACAATTAGAAAGGCCCCTTCCATGCACCTTATATGTTTCATTGAATTCCAGAATGCTGTGAGAATGAAGCAGAAGATTATCATGGTATCTCAGTTATTGTCCTGGTGATTTGGAATAGGAGGTTGGTGGGGATGACTGGTGATCTTTCTCTCTCTTCTCTCTTCCACACACAGTGTGCATCAACACTGGGAAAGCATAAGCTTACCATGAAAATATCTATGCTTTGGCCTACAGGTCTTCATAATTAATATTAAAAATAGATAAAGATTTATCTCTGTATCATCAAAGTAAGTGCTTATCCAAGACAGAACCACAGATTTTTATTGTCACATTGTACTTAATCAAGGTACGTACTTGAGAGAGGTGTGGCCAGGCATCAAGCATGGCAGATGCATAGAGACTGGGTGTCATGCCCTGCCTTGGAGACCCTGACAGTGAGGAGGAGGATTCTGAATCTGAGGTGGAATTTTCCCTGGAAGTTTTCTCAGTGGAAAATACCAACCAACAGCAGGGGCCTGAGCAGGGAGAACAAGTATTGGAAGAAGATGCAACACAGACTCTTACTTTGTGGGAGAGATGACGCCAGAAAGAAGGTCTCAGGAGTTCAGCTTGTTTAAATAACAAACAAGCTTTAATGAGGGAACACTTGTGGGAAATCATTAGAGTATAAAAGGCAAACAGCTGGCCCATCTCCTCTCAGGGTCAACAGCTGATCTTCCTAGTGGTTGAAGTCATGTGCTGTGTTCCTGAATCCTGACTCTTTTGGACCTCTGCTTGTTTGATGCTGATTGGATTTGTCTTTACGGATTTGTTTGCCTTGGAACTTGCATTCTTGACCTGAACTTTGTTTGGACAACTCCCACTCTTGCCTCTGTGAATAAGTTCTGCCCTGATGGTGTGTTAATTGGTTGCTTGGTCTGCCTGGGACATGACACTGAGCTGATTTAAGGCCCCCCAATTGTCTAAAAATTGGAGCAAAATAAAACACAAAAAACACCCTGAAACTCACACACTCATGTGCTAGGTACTAGGAGGGCAGCAGACTAGTCCATCACAGACGTCTACCCAGCAGCAAAGGATCCCAGATTGCCATTAAAAGGTGAAGAGGACACCTCTGATTCAAATGTAGTGTGCAGGCCAAACAGAGCAGGGAAGGGAGGAAGCAAAGGCCCCAGATGACAATGATTCTATCATTCCCAGAATTATTAGAGAAATTAAGAGAAAATCTGGTTAAAGACATTTGGAAGGAC
Source organism: Ctenosaura bakeri (assembly GCA_948474755.1). Taxonomy (NCBI): domain Eukaryota; kingdom Metazoa; phylum Chordata; class Lepidosauria; order Squamata; family Iguanidae; genus Ctenosaura; species Ctenosaura bakeri. The sequence continues at coordinate 4,935 of CAOLHI010008074.1, read as the reverse complement.
TGGTCTGTGGCATTAGAACCTGTTGGTGCAAAATTGACACTTATAAACAGAAATAGCAGTATTGAATAGGCCGCTAATAAGGCCCTTAAAAAATCAGCTCACATGACAACAGGAACTAGTGCCTGGAGGAACTAATGGGTTCTTGAATAATAAAATTGAGGATCTTGAAAACAGGCGGAGGCATCTAAATGTCCGTTTAAGGGTGGGGGGTCCCAGAGGATGTAGGGGACTTGCAAGCAAGGGGACTTAACACACTTCATGATTACCAGGCTGAACAGCTTGTGCCCTGAACATGCGTTGGAGCAATCTGACATTGAATGCACACACAGATCTATCATTGCCCCCCTATCTACCAGTAAACGACTAAGGATTATCCTCCTCTGCCTTACCCACAACCCTAAGAAAGTTCTGGCCTTTACCAAAATCACTGCAATTCCAAACCTAAAATGGGCAGACAATAACATCCTAATCTTAGTGGAAACGCTAAGGAAGAGACATGCCTTCAAGCCTCTAACAAGCTTACTTCAATAAAAGGGGGATACAATAGCATTGGGGCTTTCTGTTTAAATTGATTGTAATGAAGAGCAGTCCTAACATGTTTACAACTATGAAAATACAGCTTTTAGACATTCTTGGGGCACTAGACAGCCCTGTCTCAGAAAAACTGGAAGAAATAAACAGGGAAGACCTCCCCTGCTTCTGTAATAACAAGGATGTCCAAGCATCTGACTAGAAAAATGTCAAACAGAAAAAGGATAAAGATGTATCTATGAGACAGGTATCAAAATACTCACCTTTAATAAAAATTTATTTAACAAAAACTAGTGAAACAAGAAGTGAGAAATTTGATGAACACAGATGCAGCTAGGAGAGACACCATCTTGAAGAGCTTTCTGCTAGCTGAAGAAGAAGGATGAATGCCCTACCATTTTCCAGGTGGAGAGTATAACATACTGCAACCTGACCTTCCAAAAGATTCCCTAACTACAACAGATACTTTCACAAATTATTGTGAGCAGATCTTTATCTCAGCCTTTTCTCCAGTTTAAGCAGCTTGATTGAAAAGAAAAGGCTGTATTCCAGCAACTATGGCCATTTCTGTACTAGACTGTTATTGTGCTATTATTTCACTTTCATTATCCTGCAGAATTCTGGGATTTCCAGTTTACTGAGGCCAAAGAGCTCTCTGGCTGAGAATTCTAAATGGGGGGGGGAGGCAAAGGGGCTTGCCATAATTTTTGATAAAAAGACACCATTTCAGCCATATGCTATTTAAAAAGATGCAGAGGGATATTCATCATTTTGCAAGGGAAATTAATGGACCACTCAGTCATCTTAGGGAACTTCTATGCTCCCCCAAAAGATAAAAACAAATAATAGACCTTCCCCCCCGCCCCAAACTCTAAATGACATAGTACAGGGGAAATAATAATAGGGGGAAATCCAGTCTTAGCTAAACCATACTGTCCTAGAGATAATTAATTGGCTACACCCTCACTACTTCTAACACACAGGAATGTCAAAAGTAAATTAAGTGCAAGATTTCTGTACCAAATTATACTCTTCTGAGATAGCTAATTAATTAAATGTGAATGAATTTGCCAAATCAGTTAACCTTAAAAAACAAGTGCAATCCACTGATCTACTCTCAATAGCCCCATAACTGAAAAAGAGATTAAATTGGCAATAAAGAATTTAAAACCTGGCATCTTGCCAGGCCCTGACAGTCTGACAGGGGAATAGAATAGAATCTTTATTACAGTCACAGACCAGCGCAAGTAAAAGGGAGAGACAATTTTTTTAAAAGGGTAAAAACACAGGTTAAAAACCCTATTCAAAACATCCCCTCAGATTATGTAGGTCCAATTTAACAAGACAGGAACGGTACAAGTCTACTGTAGAGGTCATTAACTGACAAATTTTAGCCGCTGCTGCACAGAATCTGGCAACATTATAATGTTATATTGTTACCTCAAAACATAGGTGCCACAAGAGCCAACCTGCAATGCCAGTACCTCCTTGCAAAGGTGGGGAATTAACTCAAAATCAGGAGGCTAATGAGAGGGGGGCAACTTAGCGAGATCTTTCCTACCAATGTTTATGGGCTCACGCAGGAAAAGAACCAGCCAGAGATTCAAAAGTAAGCTTAGAATGTGTTTTATTGAGGGGAATTCACTCATGCATGCGCTCAAGATACACACAATCACACATTCATACAAGAGCTAACTGAAGGAGAAAGGGGGGAAAAATTACGTATAGGGAGGTTGAGGGGTTTGGAGGGGTTTAAAATTACCAGTCCAGAAGGGTAGTGAAGAAGCTGAAATGTGACTTAGATTTCCGTCTAAGGGCAGGGCAGATCAGGATTCAGAGCAACATAGTGGGGTTGAGCATTTCGTCTGACTGCATCTGGCTTCTCAAAACCAATGTATGCTGTCTTCCTCCTTGAAGGAGTTGATTGCTCTCCCAGCCTAGTGGACAACGGGATCTGCAACACAGACAATGGGGTCTGGAATGGACTGATTGGTTTCAATGTCTTGGTTAAGTGGGGGTTTCTGAGCCAGGCTCGGTAGGATATGCACACCACAGGGGTCCTTGCCTCTGCACTGGGCACCTTATTGTTTTCTGAGGTTGACATTGATAGCATTAGCTCAGAGCCATTAACTCAGGCTTTCTTGGCTAATTTCAGTGAACTTTTGACCTGGTCATACTCGGGTTACCCTTTGGCTTGTTTTTCAGCAAGGGTCCCTTCTTCCACATAGCTGCCAGTCAGTGTATATAATTTATATTTTATGCCAACACATCTGCCAATTAATATATTTTACCAATCAGACCATATCAAAATGTGTGGGTGTACGGCCTGGTAACAATTTCAGGGCTGGTGTCTGAAAGCAACAGAGAATTATAGCATTGTCCAGTGCATCCTTGGCATTTATGCAACAAGGGTAAAATAAGGCTAAAGCAAATATCCCTGTAGTACGAGCACTACATGCTCTGCTGTTTCTATTTGTCCAGAGTCACAGGGGCACAGTCTGTCTGAGAGGGGGTCTTCTTTATCGGCCTTTTAAGAATGTTTCTGAAAAGTCCAAAGTGTTGACCTTAGCTTTTCAAATTTGTGTATAAGTTCTAAGTCAACTTCAACCTTCTAAACTTTATTTCATGTGCATGGGCTCCAGTCTCTTCATTGCCAGAGGGTTGAGCTAGCAGATCTCCTAAAGCTCAGGGGCAAGAGGTGAAGCCTAAGAACTAAGGAAGCAAGCTCCCTTGAACAGTAGTTATTTGGAGATGCAAGTTGCAATTGGTTTCAGAAAGAGATCCCAGGCAGGAGGCAAGTGCTAGGGCAGCAGTAGACTGTGGTGTCGGGAGTCCTCCATGTTTTATTGTTTTAGGATAGCAGTAGACTGAGGAAATAGTGATAGTAGGCTGTTAGCTATTCCCAGGCGCCAACCATTCCTTCTGGCTGGAATTTCAAAGGAACCGTTTGGCATGATGACGTTCGTTCTTTTACAACTATCTTAGGAGAAACTGTCTGTTAAAGTGTAAGGTGGGGGGAAAACGTGCCATTCTCGAGCTTTAACGTCTGAAGACAGCATCCCTTACTATGTTACAATAAATCTTCTATTAAGTTTGTTGATCCGTGTAAGAGTGAATCTGTTCCTGACAGAAAGCTCGAGAATCCTTTCAAAAAATGCACCAATTGATGGACCAGTCGATTACTGAAGAAGAGCAAGGATCTGCAGAATCTGATGGAGCTACAGAAACTGAAGTGCCCCTGGATACCAAGACAAAATTGCGCCTGACCGAGGCTATGGAAACCCCCACAAGCGGCCAAACCTGGGTCTGGGGAGAAAAGCCACATACGTCGTTGAGACAACGCAGAAGGGCTGCTAGATGGGATACATCAGCAAAAGACCTATCCCTTTTGGAGGAGATAAAGCAAATGGAAACCGAACTGGAAAGAAAAGATGAGGAGATACTCGAACTCAAGACCATGCTACGCGAGATGCGCATCCGTCCCTCGCAGACAGGGAGATCACCAGGAGGAGAACCACGAGCGGCTGTCTCGGCGGCAGGCACCCCTGGTCCGCCCCAGCAACCAACAGGGCACACGCCAGCGCCACTGTTACTCAGAAATGTGGGAGACCTGAAAGCGACCTTCAACGGGAAGGGGGAGAAACTCTCCTTTTTTTGACTATGGCAAACAATTTCATGATTGATCACGGCCATCTATTTCGGGATGATGCGGCCCGAATTCGATACCTAAGCCAGAGGATGAAAGGACTGGCAGCAGACTGGGTAGCGAACCTATATGACTCCCGCGCCCCCGAAACTGAAAATCTGCAGCTCTTCATGAACCATCTCGGAAGCTGAAGACCCCCATTTATTGGAAAACACCAAATATCAACTGAAACGAATGAAACAAGGCAGGAACGATGTGGGACGTTTCCGTGAATTTAGAAACCTGGCCACCAAAGTCCCGTGGAGTGATGAAATTCTAATTGAGTTATACAAAGATGGACTAAATCCTGATATTCTACACGGGTGCTTAATGCAGGCCAATCCACAGACCCTGCTAGGTTGGGTCAGACTAGCTACTGAAATGGAAGGCATAACCCAGACTGTTCAGCTGAACCGACAAAGACAAGACGTGCCAAAACGACAGACCTCGCGGTCCCACCGTCCTCAATGCTGAGGAACGGAACAAACGTCTCCGTTTGGGCATGTGCTTTAACTGTGGAAAACCGGGCCACCTCGCCAACACCTGCCGCGGAAACCAAGCTCCGACTGGGACTAAGGGAGCACGAGCAGACCCAAAGAATATAGAATTCACACATCAGACAGCGGCCGCCAAACAACCACTTAGACGCACTTCTAAGGACCCTGCAGCGGCGACAGGAGACTCCGATCCCGATGATGAAACCACCTCTTCGTCCTCAT
>CAOLHI010008073.1:0-11001 GCA_948474755.1 Ctenosaura bakeri | reverse complement strand
ATTTCTTTATGCCTAATTCATCTATCATATTAAGTAAATAAATTTGGGGTATCAAATCAAACTTTATTTTTAATGTTTCTTGTATTTTACTATGAACTATTTCCCAATTTTTTTTAGCTCGTTTACATTTCCACCATATATGATAAAATGTGCCACATTCCTCACATTTCCAGCATGTGCCTCTTACATTTTTCTGCATTTTTGTTATTTGCACTGGTGTTATATACCATTTATATAACATTTTATAATAATTTCCCTTAAGGTAACCGGTATTATTAATTTCCATGTTGTCTTCCAGGCATTTTCCCATTGTTCCATTGTTATTACACTTCTTATATCTTGTGCCCATTTTACCATTGTTGTTTTGACTACTTCTTGTTCATTTTGTCTTGTAAGTAAAATTTTATATATCTGGCCTACCTTATGTTTCGTTCCAGATTCTAATATTTTGTCAAATTCTTTTTCTTTTATTTCAAATCCTTCTTCCTCTTTATCTTTCTGATATCTCTCCCACAGTTGTCTAATTAGAAGCCAATGTGTATCCCAACCTTCTATCTGTAATTCATTTTTGGTTTTAAAATTTATTACCTCCCCTTCTATTTTTACTATGTCTCTGTATGTTATCCATGCTCCTGTTCTTGGTTTTTCCTTATTATAAAATGCTTCATGGACTGAGATCCACAGCGGTATTTTTAAATATAGTTGTCTTTTATATTTCATCCATGTTGTTATCAGGGCTCTTCTCAAAATATGGTTTTTGAAATTTTTATCAATAGACGTTTTCCCGTACCAAATATACGCATGCCACCCAAAATATAATTCTTCCCCTTCTAGATATAACAGTCTCTTATTCCTTAATGTTATCCACTCTATTATCCACTCCAGACTATTCGCATAATAATATAATTTTAAATTTGGCAGGGCCATTCCTCCTCTTTCTTTTATATCTTCTAAAACTTTTGTTTTTATTCTGGGTCTTTTTTGTTTCCATATGAATTTCATTATATCTCTATTCCAATATTTAAACAAATTCTCATTCCTTCTTATTGACAAATTTTGAAATAAAAAAGTTAGTTTGGGCAATATATTCATTTTGATTACTGAAATCCTTCCTAATAACAATAAATCTAATTTTTCACATTTTTTAAGGTCTACCCTTATTTCCTTTCAAACTTTATTATAATTTTTTCCTATAAATCTACATTATTTTTTGTAATTCTAATGCTCAAATACTTAACTTTTTTTAACTATTGTAAATCCTGTTAATCTAATCAAATCTTCTTCTTCTTCTTTCCTTATATTTTTGTGATTATTTTTGTTTTTTCTTTATTTATTTTATAGCCCAATAATACTCCAAATTTTCTTAATATATCTGTTAAAATTTCTATACTATTTAACGGGTCTTCTAATATAATCGCCAAATCATCAGCATACGCATTTAATTTATATTCCTGATTCCTGACTTTAACTCCTTGTATTCTCTTTTCACTTCTAATCTTATTATTCACTATTTCCAATATCAGAATGAATAACAGTGGTGACAATGGGCATCCTTGTCTAACTCCTCTTTTTATTTCTATTTCACGTGCCTTTACTCCATTCATAAATATTTGTGCTTTTTGTTCTATATATATTGTTTTTGTCCAATCTAAGATTTTTTCCCTAAATTTATTACTTTTATTGTTTCTTCTAAAAACTTCCAATTAACTCTATCGAATGCTTTTTCTGCATCTAAAAAAAGGAGTGCCGCTTTCTTTTCGTTATGTTTGTGATAATATTCTATAATATTTAACATTGTTCTTATATTCCCCTTTATAGCCCTTCCTGGTAAAAATCCATTTTGATCGGGATGTATTATATCCTGTAACACTTTTTTTAATCTTTCTGCTAGTATGGTAGTAAATATTTTATAATCCACATTCAAAAGTGCAATGGGTCTATAATTTCCTATTTCTCAAGTATCTTTCCCTTCTTTTGGAATCACCGTAATATTAGCTTGTCCCCATGAAGGTGGTCATATCTCCTTGTTTATACCATTCATTATCTTGTATAATGGATCTATCAACTGTTCACGAAATACTTTATAATATAACGATAAGAAACCATCTGAGCCAGGTGTTTTTCCTGGTTTTTGCTTCCTAATTGATTGTAAAATTTCTTCTTTAGTTATTTCTCTATTTAGTTCTTCTCTTTGAGTTTCTGTAATTATTATATTCCCTTCCTCCTTTAAATATTGCTCTATCTTCTCATTTTTCATTTTTCATTTAGGAGCCCTGGTGGCTCAGTGGTTAAATGCCAGTACTGCAAGCCACAAGGTTGTGAGTTCAATCCTGCTGGGCTCCAAGGTTGACTCAGCCTTCCATCCTTCCGCAGGTCGGTAAAATGAGTACCCAGCTTGTTGGGGGCAATTAGCTAAAATGCATTGTAAACCGCTTAGATAACACTCAGTTGATAAGCGGTATAGAAATAAATGCTATTGCTATTATTGCTATTTTCCTTTGGTTAAAATCTTGCTCTGCAAATAAGTTAGCATAATATCTTTCAAAAGCCATTTTTATATCATCTTGAGCAGCGGCCGGGGTGAGGAGCAGCCTTCACAACGCAAGAAACCAGCAGCGCCTGGCGCTCCCAACGCCCTCACGCCTAAACACCGCCACATGCCTTAGCCCACTCAGCAGTACCAGCACTGCCACCACAAACTACCTTTCCCTCAACTCGGCGTCCAAGCACATGCATACATAGAAGCGCGCACTGGCTCATCGCCAACATCGTCTCCATCACTTCCAACCCCTTCTCGTACTCACATGAGCTCAGTTGGGTCCATCAGTTGAGGCCGCCGCCACCGCTGCTGCTCCTCCTCCACCAGTGAGCCCCCTCCCCGCCTCTCGGACGGTCACTCTGGTTTAGGGCTGCCCGTGTAAACACTCTCTTCAGAAGCCTTCTCTTCCTCTTCTGTCGACAGTGGATGAGGCCAGCATGTCCAGGCAACAGCAGCAGCAACCGCTGTAGGTGACAGCTCCTCCTCAAGAACTGGGCAACCGTCCCCGCTTGAACTCCTGTTTCACCTACCACTGCTGCTGCCACCACCACCAGCCACCTAGGCCCTGCTGCCTCCGCCTCCTCTGCCCACGTTGGTGGCGGCGGAGGTGGAAGCAGCAGCCACAACTGTTGCATCCTCCTTGTCCTCCTCTTCCTCCATCGGGCCCATGTCTGCTGGGAGTGGGAGTAGCGCCCAGATGCTGTTCCCTCACGGTGGTGATCCAGCCCTCAACGAGCAAGATAAGAAGCTCAAACGGCACCTCAATAGCCTCTACCCAGCCGTGGACGAGCAGGAAACACCTCTGCTCCGCTCCTGGAGCCCGAAGGATAAATTTAGCTACATCGGCCTCTCACAGAACAACCTGCATGTCCACTACAAAGGCCATGGGAAAACTCCTAAAGATGCTGCTTCTGTTCGAGCCACACACCCCATATCTGCAGCTTGTGGAATATACTATTTTGAAGTTAAAATTGTCAGCAAAGGAAGAGATGGTTATATGGGAATTGGGCTCTCTGCTCAAGGTGTGAACATGAACAGATTACCAGGTTAGGATACGCACTCATATGGTTACCATGGAGATGATGGACACTCTTTTTTTTTCCTGGAACTGGAAAATCATATGGTCCAACTTTTACAACTGGTGATGTCATTGGTTGCTGTGTAAATCTTATCAACAATACGTGCTTTTACACAAAGAATGGCGATATCGTCTTGTTTTACTAAAAGCTTCTTATTTTCTTTTATTTGTACTATTATTCTTTTCTCTTTCTCCTTCCTAATTCTATATGCTAACCATTTCTTTGTTTTGTTTGCATATAAGAAAATTCTTCGTTTTACCAATTTTAAATTCTTTTCTATTTCTTGGGTGTCTTGTAATGATTTTTGTTCTTGTAACACTTTAATCTCCTCAGCAGTTATTATTACCTTGCGGGGAAATTTTCAATTTATTTTCTAGCTGTTTTATTTCTTTTATTAATTTTTGTTCCTTCAGTCTTTTCTCTTTTTTCATTTTTGCCTCTTACTGTATTAAAAAACCCCTCATAACTGCCTTTCCAGTTTCCCATACCATCCCTATGTGTACCCCTTTATTTAAATTTTCCATAAAATACCATTTCAAAGTCTCCTTACCTTTTTCTACTATTGTTTCCTCTTTCAGTAAGTTCTCATTTAACTGACTCAGCAAAGTACTTTTCATCAGTTCTAATTTTACAGAAAAAAGCTACCACATATTATTAAATCTCTCTGAATAAACCCAGAGAGACTTTACCCTTTATTCATTAAGGTGGTGGGTTTAAAAGGGGAAAGCAAAGGTTGTATAAGGAGGGTGGCAGGGTGCTATAGCAAGCAGAAAGGGAAGCTGCTACTACAGTCTCTGGGAAAGAAAAGCAACCCTGGCCACATCCACGCCATGCCTCATTCCAGTTGTACCAAGAATCCTGTTCTAAATACAAAAGAGCATCTCATGCTGGAAAAAAAAATAAAGAATGAATCTCATTCTAAATACTAGGGATGGATTGCAATTTTTCTACAACCTTTTCAAACTTGATTATTTAGCATTACAGTGATCATGTCCATATACTACTTATCATTAAGTGTTCCCTTTCTTTCTGCATTTTTGAATACAATATTCTGGTGGCTGATATCATATATATATAAGAATCTCCCCTATTTTTTTGATCTTAATATGGAATCCTTTAACAATATTTAACAGAGAGAATTCACAGGTCATTTGAGAGTTTATTCCTCATATCTGTGTTATTGAGGCATGCATTTCTTTCCAAAACCTCTTAGCTTTTACACATTTCCACCACATGTGGAAATCAGAAATATGTTCCTTCTGCTTCACCACATTTCCAACAGTCATATTTCACATTTCAATAAATGTTTGTCAGCTTATCTGTGGGTAGATGCCCCCTAAATTATGTTTTATGGTAGTGTTCTTTTAAGACAAATCAACACTTAAATTTTAAATTTATTTCTGAGTTTTCTCCCAATCTTCCAATTAAATTGAGTGACAGATATTTTGGATCCATCTGTTCATGTTCTCTTTGATGGTATCTTGTTTCATTTCCATTTTTAACATTAGTTTATAAAGATCTGTTATCATAGTATCTTTTTTTCTAACATTATAGCATCAAAGTTGTTTAATTTTATTTCTATTCCCTCTAATTTTGTATCCTTTATATTTTTCTCTCAATTGTCTATATGGGAGCCAATAACAAGATATACCCTCATTTAATAATTCTTCTGAAAACTTCATCTCTCCCTTGTTTCCAGGAAACTGTAGTAGAACTTTATATGTGTGCCAATAATTGAATTGTAATTTTTCATATTTATGAAAAGCCTCATGAAGTAACGCCCACATGGATACTTTTAGGTAGATTTTCCTCTTATATAAATAGCTTAACTTAGGCCCTTTTCGCATGGGCTTTCTGTCACTCGAGAGCCCCAAGAGCCTTGTGGGAGTGGGAGCGTCGCTCTACATGACGCACTCCCACTTCCGTGGCGCTCATGGGGCTGAAGCGGCGCGAGCGTGGTTTTATTTTCGCCTTGAAGCGAAAATCACCCGCGCTCGCACAACGCTCCCGGCGCTCACGCGCACTTACCTGCTGTGCGGAGCGTCAGGGAGGCAGCCGGATCACGCTTCCTTCCCTCCGCGGTGCCTACAGCTCCCACAGGCCCCTGCGGAAGGAAGGGGCGGGGTGCTAGCGCGACAGACGCGCCAGCAGGAAGCGCGTGCGGAAGGAAAGAGGGGGAAGCGGAAGCCTTCCGGAGGAGCCTTCTCGCGCGAGACGCCTTTCCCCCTCGCACAAGAAGGCAAAGTGCAAAAAGGGTCAGAGTTTAACATAGTTAATTTAGTTAAGCATTGATAAGGATGTAGATGGTGTAGGATACTGACCAAATTTTCTCAACCTTGCTGAGAAGGGTATCTCGATAAAGAGACATGCCACTGAAAATCTGTCCACATCCATGAGGGTTTTTTTCAGGCTACAAATGCAAATAAAATGATCAGCATTTTTTTGTTTTCCTATTTTTGGTAGTTTTTGCTCAAAACACACAGCATTAAAACTTCTTGATGACAAGCCTGTGCAGTTCTAGGTTATGTATGTTTGCTTCCTTTTCGAGAGGGTGCAAAGGAGTTACTCTCTACAGATTGTTCCTCATCAAAAACTTCTGTCCTCTGGAAATATGTGCCCTGGGAGTCCGACTTCTACTTCCACTAAACAAAAGCGGGAGGAAGAGCGATGGGAGAGAACAGTTCATCAGGGACAGTTTCCCATCTGAGACTGCAGTTCTCTAGGGAAAAAAAGCAAAATGGGGGTCACAGTGGGGGTGAGACTGCAGTCCACAGGGGAGACTGCAAGGGAGAATGGTCCCCACTTCCCCTACTTCCTTAATTTATATAAGGAATAAATGTTACAATGTATTAACGGTATTATTCATAACATAACCCCTGAAGAATACTAATTGCTTTCTCATTTTTTCATACAATCTGAAAACGGTTTCTGTTCGTTCTAAAATTGTTCCAAGGATTATTCTTTCATTAATGGGGAAAGGTTGTCTATTTCTGCTATTTCTAAAACTTTCAAAATCCAGCTTTCTCTTCATGATATTTCATTACTTTTCCATTTTTGAGCAAAAATAACTCTTACAGCAATAATAATGTAAAGCAACATTTTAAAATGAAAAGCTTTAATAGAATGATGGGGCTTTCCAAATAACAGTAGTTCTGGGCTTAGTTGTATTTAGTTTTTTTTAATTCCTTGTAGCCAGAATTGAACTTTTTCTTCTTCTTTTTTCTTTGATGCATGTCAACCACATGTGGCATAATGTACCCCCTTGTTCTCCATGTTTCCCACAGATCTTTCTCAATTGTTTTTTGGCTGTTTCAGTTGGTGTCTAATACCAGTGAAATATTGTGCAAACATTTTTCTTAAAGTTTTAATAAAGTATGTCTTTCAATGCTTTTTTCGATAGTTTTTTCCCCCTGTTTGTTTCTCCCTTAGTTACCCTGTATGTTGGGGGTCCTGGGAGAGGCACCCAAATAACCAAATAAAACACAAGATGGGGGAAATTAGACTCGAGCACTCTCTTAAGCTAACGAGAGGCAGGGCAACTTTTAGCTGGGATCTTCTACCCTATGTCTACAGCTTCAGGTCAGAAGAGTAGCCAGTCAAGTTTTAAAGTGACAAAAATAACAGTTTTATTAAAAGACAAACAACAAATAAGTCAACACATACACTAGCTAACTGAGAAATAGAAATGGGGAGTTTCAAGGGAGTGGGTAATACGACACCTGGTCTCGTCGTCCTGGAGAGAAGTGGGGATTGCAGGAGGGAGAGCTCAGTGTGGTTCGCTGAGGGGACAACTTCACTGGACAGAGTGGCAGCAAGGCTAGATTGAAGTCCAGGGTGATCCGAGGGGCGCTCGGAATCAGGGTTTTTTTTTATAGGGTGGATTGTGCCTACAGGCCATGCCAGGCTCGGTGAGAACAAAGGAAATTTGGAGCTGGACAAAAGTGTTGGAAAAGGTCAGGTTTCACATGATGAGCTTAGCGCTGGATAACAATAGTATGGCCAGTAAGCAAATGGCTCAACAGAAAGGATTGGCTCAGCCTCTCGGCAGAGCGTCTTTGTGTAGATTCACGCTGAGCAAGGCATGTTTGCAAAAAGGTGTTCCCTGAAGCATCGGAGAGGCTTAAGTTGTCTGCCTAAATGAGGTTTGGAATTTACAACCATTAATGGCCACGCCTAATACGTGCTTGTCCGGTGGACCCTTGCAAACACGTGGAGCAGGGTGGCAGAGAAAGGCCAGGTAAAGGCCAAATTATTTGATATCAAACAATATCTAGTGCTCTCACCAGACATATCATAACCGCAGTAACACCTTGACTATTTTAAAAAGCTACTTTGCAAGTTGAGGTCTGCAGTTGGCTCTTGTCATTTTCAACTGCACAGTTTGCTTCATTTGTTAATGGTAGGGCAGGCAGATGTGAGGAGAACCGGCCACCATGGCAAATATCCCTCTATCTGGCACCCAGGCCTCCTACAGCCTGGTCACTTGAAGTGCAAGAGTAAATCTTTCAATCTTCCATACCCTGGCAGATGTCAGATGTGCTGGATGACATCTCCCATCATTCACAAATACCACAGCCATCCTATGAAGGGACCAACAGTGGGCAGCCCAGGCTGCCAATATACAATATATCATTTGTTTCCTCTGTTACTCTTTGTGATGTTCACCAGACATACACAGAAATTTTACTAGATTTAGCATCCTAATATTGACCTTATCCCTTCCCATTCCCCCTAGGAACAACCGTAGGAAATGGACTGTCCTTCAGATATTGCCAAACTACAGTTCCCAGCAGCAACAGCCAAGCACAGCCAGCAATCAGGAAAGCTGGGAATTGCAGTTGAACAACCTACAGAGGCCCACAAAGCCCCTACTCCTGCTCTATAGAAACACAGGCCCTTTTCGCATTAGTCTTCTCGCACGAGCGGGGAAGGGCGGCTCGCGCAACAAGCCTTCTCCGGGAGGCTGCCGCTTCCCCCTCCTTCCTTCCGCAGGCAAAGGAAGGAGCGGCGAAGCAGCAGCCTCCTGGAGGCGGAGGCGGCTCGCGCATCCGTCCATTCCCCCCCGCGCGCGCGTGAGAAAGGAGCCTATCCCCTCCATCGGCCCCGCGTGCGAGAGAGAGAAAGGCGCTCCTCCTGTCCGCCCCCCCGTGCGCGAAGCAGGACGTGTCGCGCGAGCGCTCCGCCCCGTTCCTTCCTTCTGCAGGGGCGGAGGGAAGGAAGCACGACCCGGCCGGCTCCCAGATGCTCTGCATGAAAGGTAAGTGCGCGCTGGCGCCGGGAGCGTTGTGCGAGCGCTGGTGATTTTCGCTTGGAAGCGAAAATCAAAAAACCGGCACTCGTGCCGCTTCAACCCCGTGAGCCCTGCGGAAGTGGGAGTGTGTCGTGCGGAGCGACGCTCCCACTCCTGCGAGGCTCACGGGGCTGTCGCGCGAGAAAAGACCCATGCGAAAAGGGCCACAGTTTTCCTATTGTTGTCCTCCACACTTTACACTGCACACACAGACATAATATCTTTTTTTTTTAATGAAGATAAGGAAATGGAAGCAGATGTAGAGGTCTATCTCATGCTTTAAGAGCCCGTTAACCTGTTTATTGGGGGTCCCAGGAGGGACAGCTAAATAACCTTACAATTGCAAAAGATGGGGAAATTAGTCAGGAGCACTGGTTGGCACTACGAGAGGCAGGGTAACGCAGCAGGATCTTGTAACCCAATGTTTAAGGGGTCAGGCCAAGTCAAGAAGCAAACTGTGTTGGAAATAATGAATGATCTTTATTAAATACAAGCACAAAATGTAAGCAACACGCGCACACAGATCACTAAGGAAAATAAAGGTTTGAGTATGATAGTGGGATTTTCAGAGGGATGGTTGATTCAGGTGATACGGAACCTGTTCCTGGAGCCCAGAAAGAAGATAGAGAGCAAAGCTGGGGTGCGATGTATCTCAGCACGTGGAGCTGAGGGGAAGCTCGCCAAGCAAAGCATCAGAAAGGCTGTCTGGAACTCGGGAGCAATCCAAGGATGGTCTCGGAACCAGGGGTTTTTATAGGGAGAAATGTGACTGCAGCCTATGCCATACTTGGGGAAAACAATGCGATTTAGGAGTGGGACAAAGCTTTGGAAAGGTCAGAATTTAGCATGATTAAGTTAAGTCCAAATTGACAAAGAGTTAGCCAGTATGCAAATGCTCAGTGCTTGGCAGTTGAGTATTCAGCTTGTCAAGTTACCTGCTCGGCGCAGGGAGTCCTTTGTAAACAGTGTGCGTACATAATGAGGGTGTTTGCAGAGAGGTCACCTAAAGTGAGGATCTGGCTATTTCTGGCCTTCCTGGGTGGAGAATGGAATGTCCAGCGATTAGTGGCCAAGCCTAGCTCTGTGCTTGTCCAGGGGCCTCACAAACACGTGGAGAGGGGTGGTAGAAGAGAACCAAATTATGATATCAAAATGATATCTAGGGGTATCTCCAAGTAGGCCTATACTGCAGTTACAAGCCCCTGCTGAAGGAAACCAGGAGGGTGGTTTTCCACACAGCAAAAGAGCTTTTTCAGCTGAGGCAAACCATACCTGCCTCTCCTTCTCCAGAGGGACCATACTACAGTCTTTTCATTTTCTCCATTTTCACGGAATTTTAATCCAATGATCTGGTTGAACATTTTCCCTTCTCCATTTGTACTGGTGATGTTGCTGTATATCAGGATGTACCTAGAACCTCCTGGGCAGCAACTCCCCTAGGATACACTCCAGATTTTGCCCTGTACCTTCTTTGGAAGAGGTGAGTCCATTCCAGATTTAGATGGCAACAAAACCCCAGGCCATTCACAGTATCAAAGATCAAGGTCCTCCTTCAATTTTCATCCTAAGATGATCTTTTCCTTCAAAGAAAAACAATTGGGGGAAAAAGATGCAAGCCAATAGCTCAGCACTGGGGTCCAAGGCCATTTCCGCTCTAGACTGTTATAGTGCTATTATTCCACTTTCAACATCCTATGAAATCCTGGGGTTGGCAGTTTAGGGAGGGGCCTTATAGAGGCCCATCCCTAAACTGCAAACCCCAGGGTTCCATAGTATTTTGAAAGTGGAATAATAGCACTATAAGAGTGTAGTGTGGCAATGGCCCAAGATAGAGAAGAGCTGCACAGCTGCAGTGTACTTCCCCTTCTGGGATCCAAATTCAATGTGAGAAACAAAAGTGCTGTCCAGTTGTTCTCCTACACTACATTTATACTAAAACATTCAAGTCATTCACATATCTATATTTATTGATAGACATAGAGACATACAGATACAGATACAAATACATATACAGATATAAATTTGTAGCTCATCAGCTTAAAGAAATGTGAGTTCTTACAGTATAGCTCCTTCATTTTTGCCAGGCATTGTTG
>CAOLHI010008072.1:0-10833 GCA_948474755.1 Ctenosaura bakeri | reverse complement strand
ACCCTAGCCCTAACTGTAACCCTAGCCCAAACCCTAGCCCTAGCCCTAACCCTAGCCCTAGCCCTAAACCTAGCCCTAACCCTTGCTGTAACCCTAACCCAAACCCAAAGACCAACCCTAGCCCTAATCCCAGCTCTAACTCTAGCCCTAGCCCTAGCGCTAATCATAGGTGTAACCCTAAACCTAGCCCTAATGAGCCCTAGCCCAACCCTAGCCCTAACTCTAGCCCTGACCGAAACCCAAACACAACGCTAGCTGCCGCTGTCCGAACCATGGCCCCAACGCAACCTTAGCCCAAACCCCTAACCAAAACCTACCCATTTTAACCCTATCACTAACCCTAGCCCTACCCCTAACACTAGTCAAAACCCAGGGACCCCAAACCCACCCCCCCTAACCACCCCTAGCCAAAACCCCCAAACCAAATAACCCTAGCCGTCCCCCTAACCCTAACCCTAGCCCTAACCCTAACCCGAACCCTGCTGCTAAACTTAGCCCTAACCCTTACCCTAACCCTAGCCCTAACCTCCCCCTAACCCTAACCTTGCCCAAGCCCAACACTGGCCCTAACCCTAGCCCTAACCCTAGCTATAGCCCTAACCCTAACCCTAGCCCTAACAATAACCCTAGCCCAAAACTTAGCCCTAACCCTAACGCTAGCTCAAACCCCTTTTCCTAGCCCTAACCCTAGCCTTAATCCTAGGCCTAGACCTAAACTTAGCCATAACCCTAACCCAACCCTAACCTAGCCCTAGCCCTAGCACTAAACCTAGCTCTAACTCTAAAACAAACCTAGCCCTCACCCCAAACATAACCCTTGCCCAAAATGACCCAAACCCCAAATTTGCTAACCTTAACCCTAACCCTAACCTAGCCCAGCCTTAACTGGGCCCTAACCCTAGCCCTAACCCTAGCCCTAACCCTAGCCCTACCCCTAACCCTGGCTAACCTAACGCTAGCCCTAACCCTAACCCTAGCCTTAAACCTAGGTTTTCCCCCTAACCCTAACCGTAGCCCTAACACTAGCGAGACCTAACCCTAGCCCTAACCCAAACCCTAGCCCAAACCCTAGCCCTAAACTAACCCTAGCCCTAACGCTAAACCCAAACCTAACCCTTGGCCTAACCCTAACCCTAACTCTGTCAAACCCTAGTTCTAACCTCAGCCCTAACACTAGCATTAACCCTAGTCCTAACACTAACCCTAACCCTAGCCCGAACCCTAACTCTAGCCCTACTCCTAACACTAACTCTAGCCCTAACACTAGCGAGCCCTAACCCAAGTCCTAATCCTAGCCCTAACCCTAACCCTAGCTAGAACTAACCCTAGCCCAACCCCCAACTCTAACCCTAAGCCTAGACTTAACCCTAGCCCTAATCTCCAGCCCTAACCCTAGACCTGACCCTAGCCCTAACCCTACCCTAGCTACCCCAGTCCTAACCATACCCTAAACCTAACCCTACCCCTACCCCTAACCTATCCTTAAACCTACAACTAGCCCTAACCCTAGCCCTCGACCTAACACTAGCACTAACACTAGCCCTAACCCCCAGCCCTAACCCTAGCCCAAACCAAAGTTTAGCCCTAAACTTAACTCTAGCTAGACCTAACCCTTGCCCAACCTAACCCAGCCCTACCAGCCCTAACCCTAGGTAGACCTCCCCCACCCCAAACCCCTAACCGAAGCCCTAACCCTAAACCTAGCCCTAGCCCTATCCTTAGCCCTAAACCTAGCTCTACCCCTAACCCTAACCCTAGAACCTAAACGTAGTCCAAACTTATCCCTAGCCCTAACCATAGCTATAACCCTAGCTCAACCATAGGCTAGCCCTAGCCCCAAACCTAGTCTGAACCCAAACCCCAACCCTAACCCTATCTCTAAACCTAACCTACCCTAAACCTAACTCTAGCCCAAACACTATTCTAACCCTAGTCCTAACCTAACCCGAGTCCTAACCCTAAAACAAAACCAGTCCTAACCCTACCCTAATACTACCCTAGCCTTAATCCTAACACACACTGTCACTAGGCCAAATTAGAAATCTAGGCCTAGACCTAACTTAACCCTAGCCCTAACACTACCCTAACCCTAACCCAACCTCACCCTAGACCTAAGCCTAGCCCTAACCATAACCCTAACCAGAATATAAGTCTACCCCAAACCCCTTTTTACCTAAACCTAGCCCAGCACCAACCAAACCTACCCTAACCGAAACCCCCGGCCATAACCCTAACCTAACCCAAACCGTAATGTAATCCTAGCCCTAACACTAGTCTTGCACCAACCCTAACCCCAACCCTAACCCTAACCCTACCCCAAACCCCTAACCAAACCCCTGCTAAACTGTACCCTCATTCTAACCCTACAACTAATCCTAAGCCTAACACTAACCCTAGCCCAACCCTAACCCTAACCACCCCGCACTCCCAACCAACCCTGACCAACCCCTAGTGTTAAACCCAAAGCCAAACCCCTAGCACAAACCTAACCGTACTCCTAACACTACCCCAAAACCTGACCCTAGCCCCAACCCTCACTTCTGCTGTAACCGTAGAGGTAACAGTAGATCTAGCCCAACCTTTAAACCCCACCTTAACCCTAACCTTAGCCCAAAATACCCATAACCTTGGAGCGAACACAAAACCTAATAAAAATAGCCATCACCCCAGCCCAAACCTAACCAAACCCTAGCCCCAACCCTAACCCTAGCCCTAACCCTAGTCCTAATCCTACCCCTAGCCACGCAAACCCCCTCCCCAAATCCTAACCCTCCCCCTAAACCTAAAACTACCCCTAACCCTAGCCCTAACCTTAAACCTAGGCTTATTGAACCCTAGCAAAACCCCTACCCCTAACCCAAGCCTGAACCCTAACCCTTTTTTACACTACCCTAAGGGGAACCCAAACCCCTAGCCTAACCCTCCCCCTAACCCTAAACCTAGACCTCACCCTAACCCTAGCATTGTAGCCCTAACCCTACCCCTACCCCTAGCCCCAACAGAACCTACCCTAACTCCAGCCCTAACCCAGTAATAGTCACTACCCTAACCCCAGAAACAACCCAGACCAAACCCAGCCCTAACCCAAACCCCAAACCCCCCAACCCTAACACTAGACCTAAGCCCAGCCCTAGCAAACCAACCCTAGCCCAAACCCTAACAATGGCCATTACCCTCACCCGAACCCAAAAACAACCCTAACCCTGGCCCTAACTCTGCCTAACCCTAACCCTGGGAAATTACCCTAACCCCAAATCCCTGTCCAAACCCCTGGCCCTAGCCCCAACCCTAACCCCTACCCTAACACTAACCTTAGCCCTTTAAACAAACCCCTAACATTTACCCTAACCCTAGCCCTAACTCACCCCAAACCCTAGCCCTACCCCTAACCCTAGAGCTAACCCTAACCCTAGCCCTAAACCTACCCAAAACCCTAACCCTAAAGTGAGGCCTAACTCTGGCCCAAACCCTTTTTTGTACTTTTTTTGTAGCAGTGTAATATGTTGACATATTTTGCTTTGATAACTTTATTTTGTAATTACATTTCTAATTAGTTAAACCTAGCACAAACCCCTAACCCTAACCCTTTAGGGTTGGGGTTTGGATTGAGCTGGGGTTGAGCTATGGTTAGGACTGTGCTTATGACAAGTTTTAGGGGTTGGGTAGTGGTAGGTGTAGTGTTGGGGTAAGTGAAGGCTAGATTGGGGCTGGGCTTCGGTTAGAGCTAGGGTTGGGGTTTGGGTTAGGGTTGGGGTTGGGACTAAAGCTGGGGTTTAAAGGTTGGGCTAGGGTTGGGCTGGGGTTGGGCGGGCCAGGGTTAAGTTAGGGTTAGGTTTAGTTCTTTGGTTAGGGATAGAGTTAGGTTTGGGGCTAGGTATAGCGTTAGGTCTAGGCTTAGGTCTGGGTTTTTATGGTTAGAGTTCGATACTGTTAGGGCTAGGGTTGGGGTTGGGGCTAGGGTTAGAGCTTAGGGCTAGTGTTAGGCCTTGTGGTAGTAGTAGTTTAGGATTAGGGTTAGGGCTAGGGTTGGGCTAGCTTTGGGGGCTAGGATACGGTTACGGTCAGGGCTCAGCTTAGGTTAGGACTTTTTGGTATGTTAGGCTTGGGGTTTGGGGCTAGGAATAGGGCATAGGGCTAGGGTTAGGCCTACTGGTAGTGGTAGTGGTAGGATTGGGGTTAGGGCTAGTTTGGGGCTAGGGTGAGGACTAGGACTAGGGTTAGTGTTGGGGCAGGGGTTTAATTTAGGACTAGGGTTAGGGCTAGGATTGGGGTTAGGGTTTATAGGGTTTGGGCTAGGGTTAGGGCCAGGGCTAGGGTTATGGTTAGGGATTGGCTAGGTTTGGTATGGCTAAGGGTTATGGCTAGGGTTACAGCCAGGCTTGGTCGAAGGTTAGGGATAGGGCTGTATTTACAGCTGGGTTTTACAGCCAGGACTCAGGTTGGGGCTAAGGTTAATGTTAGGGCTCAGGGTATTTAGGGCTAGGGCTAGGGCTCGGTAAATGTTATTTCCCAGGTTTGGGCTAGTGTTAGGGCTTGGCTTGGGGCGGGGGCTATGGTTAGGGCTATGCTTATGATGAGTTTTAGGATTGGGCTAGTGGTAGGTATAGTGTTAGGTTGAAAGTGAAGGCTAGAGAGTTAGGCCTAGGGCTTGGGTTAGAACGGGGTTAGGGTTGGCCTAGGGTTAGGGTTATGGTTTCGGCTAGAGTAGGGTTAGGGGGGGGGTTGGGGCTGGTTTATGGATAGGGTTGAGCTACGGTTACGATAGGGTTAATGTTTTAGGGTTATTTTAGGATTAAGGCTAGGGTTAGGTCTGGAGGGGGGTTGAGTTGGGACCAGGGCTAGTGTTAGGGTTGGGTTGGGCTGGGGCTGGTTTATGGATAGGGTTAGAGCTATGGTTATGGATAGGGTTAATGTTGGGGTTAGTGTTTTCTAGGATTAGCGTTAGGGTTACTGTTAGGAAGAGTTTTGATTTTAGACTAGGGCTATTTGGGATGGTTAGGATTTGGATTTGGGTTAGGGTTAGGGCCCAAATTTGGGGTTCAGTTAGGTTTAGGATTGGCATTAGCTCCACGGTTAGGGTTTTTGGGGTTAGACCTAAGGTTATGGTTTCAGCTAGGGTTAGTGCTAGGGTTAATGTTAGGGCTGGGTTAGGGTTAGTGCTAGGTTGAGGGTTACGGTTTTGGCTAGGGTTGGGGCTGGGTAAAGGTTAGGACTAGGATGAGGGTTAGGGTTAGGCTATGGTTAGGGCTTTGGTTAATGTTAGGTTAAGGTTTAGTTCTAGAGTTAAGGCTTCAGTTAGGGTTAGGGCTAAGGTAAGGGTTTTGGTTTGGGCTAGGGTTCGTAACTGCTAGGGTTAGGGTTAGGGTTAGTTATGGTTAGGGCTAGAGTTAGGCTTGGGACTAGGTTTGGGGTTGGGTAAGGGTTAGGGTTGGTTTAGGGTTAGTGTATGTTAGGGCTAGGATTGGGGTTAAAGGCTCGGCCTAGACCTTAGGGCTACCTTACGCCTAGTGGTAGTGTTATGATTAGGTTAGGGCTAGGGTTAGGGCCAGGGTTGGACTAGGTTTAGTGGAAGAGTAAGAATAGAGTTAGGGTTAGTGCTAGGGATGGGGCTGAGGCGGGTCTTAGGACTAGGGTTAGGGCTCTGGTTAGTGGTAGCGTTAAGGTTAGGGGGGGTTAGGGTTAGTGCTAGATTTTGACTAGGCTTTGTGCTAGGGTTAGGCATTCACCAGGGTTGGGTTTGGCGGTAGGGGTGGGGGTGGGGTTGGGTTAGAGTTAGGGTTAGGGTTAGTTCTAGGATTAGTGTTAGGGTTATGGTTAGTTCTAAGCTGAAGGCTAGGGTTAGGGCTGGGGGTAGGGGTAGGGGTGGGGGAAGGGTTAGGATTAGGGCTATGGATGGGCTTTTGGGTTTTGGGGGGGATTAGTTCTAGGGTTCGGGCTGGGTTAGGGTTGGGTCTAGTTTTAGGGTGACTTAGGTCTAGGGTTATCTCTAGGTTAAGGGTTTGTCTAGGGTTTCGGTAGTTTTGCCTAGGTTTAGGGTTAGGGTTAGGGCTAGGGTTTGGTCTGGGTTTTAGGGTAAGGGAGGAAAATTTTTTAGGGCTAGGGTTAGGGTTGGGGCTGGGTAGGGCTGGGCTGGGGTTTGGGTTAGTTCTAGGGCTAGGGTTGGTTTTGGGCTAGGTTTAGGGATAGGACTAGGGTTAGTTCTAGGGCTAGGGTTAAGGTTAGGGATAGGGTTAGGGATGGACTAGGGTTAGTGTTAACGTACGGGTTAGGTTGGGGTAGGTTTAGGGCACAGGGCGGTTTTTTGATAGAGATAGGTTTCGGTTAGAGTCGTTATGGCCGTTATGAGCCGTTATCCTCCTTGGTTTTGTTTCAGAAGACAAAACTAGTGACATTACCCTTGATTATTGGCCGTTCTTAGTTTCAAGGCCAGTGGAGAGATCGCACAGAGATCTAGGCACAGAAGGGCGTGTTTTTTGGGGAAAGGCAAGCTTTGCATGCCTAATGAAATGGCTAGTGTGTTAGCATGTCTATTCTTAGCATAGAGATAGCCTAGGGAGAACTTCCTGTTTGTTAGTTAACACCTCTTTGTCCAGCACGTACACTTTCCTTGTTCTTTTAAAAGGTTCTCTTACCTTTTACTCCTCCCTTTTTTTCCTTTTGTCCTGAAAGCATGCTTGAGATCTCCCAACAGGGATCCTTGCCAGCAGGAAAGTATGTTTAGTTTTTTTCCCACTTTCTTCAAGAATTAAACCTTCATAGACTATGTAAAAGATTTTGTGAGTGAACTCTTTATATTTTAACCAAACTGTTTTTGTGTTTGCGATTACTAAAAAACTCTGCTGATTAGACTATTACCAAAGTCTCTAATATTCAATTTTTTTTTCAATTGCCAGATTTTCGCGATTTAGTTATTTTTTTTTTTTCTTTGTGTCTTTCTCGTGAAAGTGGCTTGTTTTTCCTCTCCCCGCTTTTGGAAACACACGTCTAAGCTAGAGAATTTTTACCTTTTACCTTTTTGGGGGCTGATTTCTTTTTTTGGTGGAATTGCTAACTAAAGCAAAAATGCTGCATGTAGATTTAGCATACTTCCAAACCCAGACTTGTGCGTCTCACGACAGAGCTGGAGGGAATAATTAAATTTAGCCTGTAAATACCTTAATGTTCTTAATGCAATTGAAAAAGAAAAACCAAGTGGTGGACAGTGTACCACTGCAAAGGAAATGCTAGATGAACTTGAAGAAGTTTATGGTCTTTCATATGAAAAGTCTCAGTCAATTTGGATGAGGGAACTTGTACAGCTTCGCCTTCATACTAAAGCAGGCTGTGAAACTTATATCAGCAAACTGTTGTGATTTTTGATGTTGAATTCCTGTGGATTCCAGTTTTCTGATAGACAAAAGGATCAGAGTTCAGTCCCTTTCTCTTACAAAAAAAGGGGTAACCTTTAACGAAACTTTGTCTAAACTAAAAAGAAGAATGCATTGACAAACGGGCCTCCCCTTTTTATCATACAAAGTGGATCAAATTCCCTGGCCCTAAGAAGGGCAGACCCAAAATCTGTCTAGGGACCAATCAGAGCTCAGTTGCTATAATTGCAGCAAGGGTCACATTGCAAGAAACTGTATCTTCCCAAAAGGCCCTCAGCCAATGGCAGCTCTCCAACTAAAAAATGTACAAGACAAAGGCAACATGTAGGTGAATCAAAAATCTTACAGAAGAAGTAATCTCCTTTTAATGGGGCAGACTGGCAGGTAACTACGAGCAGAAAAATAATTGTTGGATGACAGATTCTCAATCCTTTACAGCACATTTTCTGATGCTTGTTTTGATATAATGGATGCAGATGCAACAGGAAAAATTCAAGCTGCAAATGGTGAAACCATGCAGATCCTTGGATCAGGAAACTGACTTTAAACTATTGTCCAATGGCAAAGTTGCCCAGAATGTAGCAAGCCGTGTCTTTGTTTTTCCTGAATTACACTGCAACAGCTCAGTGTTTCTCTTTAGCTAAGAAAGGATTTGAAGTACGTTTCAAACAAGGGAAATGCACAGTCACCAAAATAATGTCCTTTTTGCAGAAGGATTTGAGAATAATGGTGTCTCTGAGTTCTATCTTTCAGCTCAACAAGTTAATGTTGCTAGAGCACGGATGAATGAGGACAGCCTTGACCTATGGCACAAAGGGCTTGACCATCGTGATCCAAAGGCAGTTCTTGAACTACAGAACCAGAGTTTGGCCACAGGAATCAAGGTGAATCAACAGTACAATACATTACAGTACATACCGTGTGAATGACTTGTATTGAAGAAAAGTCAGTCAAAAGTTCATTTCATCCAAGGACTAAAAAGAGAACCACGAAAAATACTGGATCTCATTCACAGTGCTTTGTGTGGTTCATTTAATGTTTCTTCACTTTGTGGAAATAGCTATATTTTAATTTTAGTGGATGATTTTTCAAGGTTGTGTGTCAAGGTTTTGTGTCAAGAGTCAAGCTGAAGACATGCTACAGAAGTACGTTGTCATGGTGAGAACCAAGTTTAGATGACATTAAAGCTGTCCAAAGATGGCGCTGGTGAGTACATTTCACATCGCACACAAGCTTTCCTGGAAGAGCATGGCATTTTGCCAGGAGGAGCGTTCCTTACACTCCTGGAAATGGGATTGCTGAAAGGAAACTGAGATCTCTCCTGCAGATGACAAAGTGCATGCTGGCAGATGCTGTCTTCCCAGTAAATTTTGGGGTGATGCCTTTATGACCGCAACGTATCTCCAGAAACATTACCAACTATGGCACGGCAGAGTACCAGACATGAAACACATTAGAACCTTTGGAAGTATTGCATATTAATACGTACCACAACAGAAAAGACACAAACAAGATGAAAAAGCAGAGCGGACTATTCTAATTGGCTATGCTCCTGGAAGCAAAGGCTATAGAGTAATGAACTTAAAGACTGGTGAAGTTGCTACTAGGCATGTCGTTTGACGAACAAAGCAGAGTGGTAAGAGAGGAACTGTCATAGACGTTCCAGATGAACGAGGAAATTTTCTTTGAATCACTGGAAAAGAAAACAAAATGTTGAACCCTTTAGAAGTGCAAATGTTGTCTTCATCTTTAAAACCACAAGCAGCTACACAACCTGACTCTGAACAAAGGACTGAGATATATGCTGCAGAAAGCAAACTAAAGGCAGAAGCAGTACACTAAGAAAAGGGGGGTGCAGATGGCTCTGACATAGCACTGGACTGGAGGATGCTGCAGAGACAGGACAGGTTCCAGAACAGGTTCCCGGACGCTAACGCGATCCCAAAAGGGACCAGCTCCACGCTTGTCCTACCTCGGATCATCAGTGTTACCAAATGAACCATCATACTTTGAAGAAACTGAATAGATGACTGTAACTGAGGCAGCTCAGTGGGGAAAAAACAGCACAAGAAGGAATAGATGCACTGCATAAGAATAGAACATGGACATGGAGCTGCAGAGACTCAACTGCAGGGAATTGTCTGTTGGTTTAGTGATGGTTGCAGCATGCCCGTTGATGGTAGCCCACGGACAGGCTTTGGGGCAATCCGAGTCACAGATTCCTTCACCCAATAGGGGAAAGCCGGGCCTCACTCCAGCCAAGCGACCAAACTAAGAGCACTTCAGTCTGACTTACAGCACGGACTGTCCATTAGTCATCTACACTGATCAGATTCGACTGCTAAAGCAGCCGGTCTGTGGCTTCCAATCTGCATCCAAAATGACTTAAAGACTGCAGATGGGAAACCTATAGCCCACTGATGCCACTGTGCTTCTGAAGGCCATCAAGATGATGGTCAGTTTGGCATCCCAATCATTTGCTGAGGAGCGCACAACCTTTTGGAGTACCTCCTTCTACGAACGGTTGGTACGTTCAATCTAACCTGAGCTTCGCGGATGATGCGCTATATAGAATCGTCGGAATATGCCCAGCGACTAGCACAACTCTTGGGTCACCTCACCGGTGAAATGAAATCCAAGACCCTGAATCCGTTGATTTTGGATTGCAGCCTGTGTCCGGAGGGGTCATCATTAACCCTGGAACAAGATAAGCAATTGTCAACGCACTGGTTAACAACTTCCTTCATCTGGGGCCACCAACCGGTTTCTCTGGCTCTATCTAAAGGGACTCCTCGTCCACGATGTCCTTGCGAAACCATTTGTCCGGGTGGGCTGATGACAGTTGAGTCTCATGCGTGGCTCTGTCACAACTAGACCATAGGGAGCCCGATGATCTTTTGGCTGCTTTTGGAAATCCACCCCACGTGAAACCAAGGCAACAGTCCATTTAGCTATCCTTGCATTGCATTCCTGGCCATTCTGGACCTTTCCAGACATGGGAGCTCAAATTTCGAGGGGCATATGCTTAACACGCTGAGTGCCATTCAATTGCTGCGACGAGAAATGCTCCTATACTATCTGAGGTGGCTAGTTTTGCATGAGCAAAGGGGTAAAAATGTTCGACTGATCCAATGCTGGCGCTTTATTAAGATCCTCTTTTAGTTGGGCAGATGCCTGCTGCTGTGCATTTCCCCACTCCCAGTGGGCATTTTTTTTAAACAGGGTATACAGAGGCTTTGCCTTGGAGGCGAAAGACTCAATAAAATCCCTAGAGAAATTGAAAGTTCCCAACAGCGAAGTCTGTGGGGAAGGTAATTTGGCAATTACCTCAACGCTTTGCACATCAGGAGTGCGCCCTATTGCAGAAATTGAAAAAAAAAATGAATGAGAGACCTTGGTAATGAGACTCTCAATCAGCAGAGAATTTCAGTAATCGTACAAAAATGGAAGTTGAACAGATTACCAG
>CAOLHI010008071.1:0-10867 GCA_948474755.1 Ctenosaura bakeri | reverse complement strand
ATGGCCTGTAGGAAAATCCACCCTATAAAAAGTTCCCTTTTCCAAGTCCACCTCAGAACACTCTGGACTACTCTGGACTTCCATCCCGCCTTGCTGTCGGTTTGTCCAGCGAGTCGCCTCCTCCGCGAACCACGCTGAGCTTTCCTCCCCTCAACCTCATCTTCTCTCCAGGACTATGAGACCAGTTGTCGTATTACCCATTCCCCAAAGTTTTCCATTTCTGTTTCTCAGTTAGTGTATGTCGTGTCTTTCGTGTTTGTTCTCAATCAAATATTATTTGTTACTTTAGAACTTGTCTAATCGCTCTCTGACCTGACGCTATAGACATAGGGTAAAAGATCCCAGCTAAAGTTACCCTGCCTCTCGTTAGCTTAAGAGAGTGCTCAAGTCTAATTTCCCCCATCTTGTGTTGTTATTTGGTAATTTGGGCACCCCTCCCAGGACCCCCAACATACAGGGTAACACCTTGACCAACCAGAAGCCACCATTTTTGTCCCCGGAGCAGTGCAGAGTGGTGGCCACACACTGCTGTGGAGAAGCATGGACCGGACCGGGAGCCCAAAAGTTTGGTGAGTAGCATCATGGGGTGATTCCCTTGCCCAGTGCAGAAATGGCCTCTGTGGAAAGCTCCTTTAAAGTTCAGACTGAAACATGGAGCAGATTTGCTGACCCACTGGCATGGGAACTTCTAGTTGCCACTGTAGAGTGGAGCAGAGAAACTGTACCAGGGACCTGGACATATGACATAAATGTTGCTCTCAGGTCATATATATATATATTGCTCTGGAAATACCTTCGGGTGAAATATGGCATATATCAGTAGTTCCAAATGAAGGTTGCCTTTGCAATCAGCAGAAATCAAAAGAAGCAACCTCCTCATCGTTATCTTTCTCCACATTCTCACCATCTTTTTGCCAAGAGGTAGGACTCAAGGCGACTCTCCAAAAATTAGAAGAGATAACAGATTAAAAAAAAAAATCAAAATCAAGGTAGGTAAAAACATACAAAACCTTGTAGCAAAATCTGATTAAGCTATTGACAGAATGAAGAGCAATTTAAAACACAGTCCATTGTAAAGGCAAGCAATAAAAATGGGAGATCACACAGTGAAAAAACAGGAAATGTTCCAGGGGTAGCTTTTGCATGAGTGTGAAGATTACAAAGTTTCTGATCAACCAGTGCTTAGTCTCTCACTCTTAGGTCATTTCCGCACTACGACTGTTATAGCGCTATGATTCCACTTTCAACATCCTATGGAATCCTGGGGTTTGCAGTTTCGGGAGGGGCCAGAAACTGCAAACCCCAGGATTCCATAGGATGTTGAAAGTGGAATCATAGCGCTATAACCATCTTGTGCGGAAATGGCCTTAGACTTTTTCACAAAGACAGACCCTTTGTAAAAATAAAAGCAAACCTAACACCAGACCAGGAAGACACCTGGTTCTGCTCCTCATGCTTAAGGGTATTTCTACTTGATCAACCAACCTACTAGACTAGCCTAACAAGGACCATCTTGTCCAACTCCATCCATGGCAGGAATCTACAAAGGACTGCCGAGAAATGGCTGCCTGACTTCTGTTTAAAAACCTCCCACGAAGGAGGATCCGGCACTTCCAGCATCATCCATTCCTCTGCAGAATTTCAGTTTAAGAGATTCTTCCTAACACTTGCAGATGACACCAAATTGGGAGGGGCTGCTAATATGCCAGAGGACAGGATCAAAATTCAAAATGACCTGGATAGGTTGGAGAGCTGGGCCAGGGCAAACAAAATGAAATTCAACAGAGAGAAATGTAAGGTCCTACACTTAGGCAGAAATAATGGAATACAGAAATATAGGATGGGGGACACGTGGCTGGGTAGCACTACGTGTGAAAGGGATCTAGGAGTCTTCATAGACCACAAGCTGAACATGAGTCAGCAGTGTGATGTGGCAGCCAAGAAAGCCAATGCAATTCTCGGCTGCATCCATAGGAGTCTGGTGTCTAGATCGAGGGAGGTACTGCTACCACTCTACTCTGCTTTGGTTAGACCCCATCTTGAATACTGTGCCCAGTTCTGGGCACCCCAATTCAAGAAGGATATTGACAAGCTGGAGCAAGTCCAGAGGAGGGCGACCAAAATGGTGAGAGGCCTGGAAACCATGCCCTATGAGGATAGACTTAGAGAGCTGGGTATGTTTAGTCTGCAGAAGAGGAGGTTAAGAGGGGACATGAGAGCCATGTTTAAATATTTGAAGGGATGCCACGTAGAGGAGGGGGCTTGTTTTCTGCTGCTCCAGAGACCAGGACAAGGAGCAATGGATTCAAGCTGCAGGAAAGGAGATTCCACCTGAACCTCAGAAAGAACTTCCTGACAGTCAGGGCTGTCCGGCAGTGGAATCTGTTGCCTCGGAGTGTGGTGGAGTCTCCTTCCTTGGAGGTTTTTAAGCAGAGGCTTGATGGCCATCTGTCGGGATTGCTTTGAGGGTGTTCCTGCATGGCAGGGGGTTGGACTGGATGGCCCCTGGGGTCTCTTCCAACTCTACATTTCTATGATTCTATGATAACACAATGAGAATTTCCTTCCTTGAGCTCTGAAACCATCAGTTTACATTCTGTCCTCTGGAGGAGCCGAAAACGGAAAACACTCCACCTTCCACCCAACAGCCCTTTAGCTATGTAAAGACGTTGTCGGTGTGTGCCATCAAAACAACCCTGGACACTAACAGTCCTGTTTTCTTGGCAAGATTTATTCAGAAGAAGTTTGCCGCTTCTTCCTGTGAAGCTCAGAAAGTGGGACTTAGGAATGGTATTCTTCATTTTCGTATTCCTAATAAATATTGAGAACAATAAAACAGTTTTTCATCCTATAGTTTTTGGACATTGGACAATTTCTTCCCCTTACAATGATGTGAAACTACACAGTTGTACAGCTTGCCCAGAAAACTTCAAACAATCCTGGAAACTAGAATTTTTTGGCATATAAACTGAAAAGTGCACAGCTTTCCCCACTGGGAGGAACTTGTCAAACCAACAAAGGTTGCAGCTTCATTCAGCATGAGTTCCTTTTTTTTCTGCTACATAACATTGGGTTTGCACAACATTCAAACTAGCAAAGGCAGTGCACGAAAAGCCTGCAGGCATTTTTACAGCAAAGCTGTGCTGTTCCTCAAACTTCTGTGCAGTTTTCAAAAACTGTGCCGTTTATGTTGGGCTGAGAACAACAGCAACAAAAAGTGCCCCTAAGTTTCAGGAACTTTTGAAATGCCATTTTAATTTCCATGCCAGTTTCTCAAGGGATTGGGAACTCTAAATTCAACCCCAGTTGGGAAATGGATGAATTCCCATTCCACCCCTAGTATGACTTGCCCAAAGTCAGCCAGTGGAGTTGTAAGTCAAAACTGTGTCTCCCAAAGTCCTAAATCTACACTGAAACCAATATACCACACTGGTTCTCTATCGAAAGGCAGCTGTATTAAATCACCTGTTAGTCTTTCCCTCTCCTGACTAAATATGCCTGGCTTCTACAGTAAGATTAGGCCAACCTTTGGTCTGAACTGCAGATCTCTTCTTATTTTTTTAACTACACTACATAGTTCAGTTCCAAACAGATTCAGTTCCTTAACCTGAGATTCCCTGTGCAATTGCCACAGCTAATAAGGGTACAGATTCCCCCCATTGTCCGATTGTACGCAAAGGGGACTCTTTCTTCTCCTTGCAACGCAGTTCCTCTTGCTTGCCAGAAGATGGTCTTGTACAGTTCTCCAGGACACATAACAGTATCGGTTTAAAACAAGCCAGACAAGAGACATTTTTGGTCCAGCTTTCCAGTAAAGTCCAACCTTCTTCCATCAGAGGGCAACATGGGCCACTTATAGCACTCTTATAGCACAATTATTCCATTTTCAACGTCCTATGAAATCCCGGGTTTGCAGTTTCGGGAGGGGCTGGCCACCCCCTCCCGAAACTGCAACCTCAGGATTCCATAGGATGTGGAAAGTGGAATCATCGCGCTATGAGTGAAGTGCAGAAATGGCCATGGTGCTCCTCTGATATTTGTTGCTATTTGATACCAAGTTGACTGATATACAACCACCTTCTGAATGTGAGACCCCCCCCCAAAGAGCCCCGGCCCCCATCTGCCCTGCTCAAGTCTTGCAAACTCAAGAGTAGCCAAGGCTTCCTTGATTGACTTTATATATTCGAAATGCAGTCTTCCCCTTTTCCTACTGCTTTCCACTTTGCCAACCATGATCGGCTTTTCTAGTGAGTCACGCCATCTCATGGTATGTCCAAAGTACGACAGCCTCAGTTGAGTTATCTTGGCTTCTGGGCAGAGTCCAGGCTTGACTTGCTCTCAGACCCATTCATATGTCTTTGTAGCAATCCAGGGTATCTGCAGAACTCTCCTCCAGCACCATATTTCAAGTGAGTTGATTTTCCTTCCGTTCTGCTTTCTTCACTGTCCATCTTTCACAACCATAGAAGTTAGAAATACTATGGCATGGATGACCCTAACTTTTGTATTCATGGATATATCTTTACATAAAAAGATCCTTGTTTTACCTAGCTCCTTCATGGTTGCCTTTCCAAGTCTTAGGTTTCTTCTGATTTCTTTCTTACAGTGTTCATTTACAGCTGAGCCAAGTATAGAAAATCTTTACCTATTTAGAAATCTTTGCCATCCAATCTAAAGTTATGTGGTCATAAAATCGTAGAATCATTGAGCTGGAAGAGACCCCAAGGGCCATCCAATCCAACTCCCTTTGGCCATGCATGAAGACACCATCAAAGCCCTCCCTCTGGCAGATGGCCATTCAGCCTCCATTGAAAAAATCGTCAGACTCCACCATTGTATTCCATTGTTGAACTGCTCTTACCATCAGGAAGTTCTTCCTCATCTTTAGGTAAAATCCATTTTCCTATAGTTTGAAGCCATTGCTCTGTGTCCTAGTTTCTGGAGCGGCAGAAAACAAGCTTGCTCTTGTTTGCTTACTATTCATCTCAAGCCTCCTCTGATGCACAGATAAATATTTTTAGACCTGTTTCACCGCCTCACTTGAGTTGTTGCAACTTAGAGATATCACCAGGCAGAACTGAATGGAAGTGACAGCTCTCCAAGAAGGCAAAACTGTCCCTGGGCCAGCGGACTCCATCTTCCCAAGCCATGGCCATAGGAATGTCTGTTTTTAGGGAGAGCACCAATCACCTCTCTGTCGGTCAAATCGGCCTCCGTGGCAGCATGCGTCCCCCGTGAGATGTGTCAAGGGCCGCATCCTCTCAGCTGTTCTTGGCATCATCAGTCAGCAGGTGCCGTATCGTTGTTTGGACAGACATCGACTCAGGGATCAGATGCTGGAGCTTGAACGAGAAAGAAGCTCTGGATTCCTTCACGGGGAGAGATGGGGCCGAAATGTGCGGGGCCGGATCATCATGGTGACCCTCTTGAGAGAGTAATAATCGGTGTCTTTC
This sequence comes from Ctenosaura bakeri, assembly GCA_948474755.1. NCBI lineage: Eukaryota > Metazoa > Chordata > Lepidosauria > Squamata > Iguanidae > Ctenosaura > Ctenosaura bakeri. Next base: position 5,414 of record CAOLHI010008071.1, on the reverse strand, counting down.
CAGGTATACCAGACCACGCCGTCAGGTCCTAGGATTTTACGGTTTTTCAGAGAGTATCTTCCCCCCTGTAAAAACAAAGAAAGGGGAAGAGAAAGATGGGTGGAAGTAGAAGCTGCATCTTTTTCTCCCCAGTTAATCCAGCAGATGATGCAGCTGAGGGGTGGAGGACTGACCTGTGTGGTGCAGCGTGGACACATCTAGTGGTTCCCATACCCTATAATTGTCCTGATTTAACATGGACAGCCCCAATTAATCCCTTGGCACCCCACTTTTTCAGCAGCTTTTACCTTCACCTCTTCCCACTTCCCTCTTTTGTCCTCAGCTTTCTTCAATGGGAGCAAAAGAAGATCAAAGTAGAAAAGTAAGCTGAGAAGAATGCTCTAGTACAGTGGTTCTCAACCTGTGGGTCGCAACCCCTTTGGGGGTTGAACGACCCTTTCACAGGGGTCGCCTAAGACCATCGGAAAATATGTATTTCCAATGGTCTTAGGCTCCATTCCCTTCTCGGTGGTGGTGCGCAAGCGCGAGCCACGCACTCGCGTCCTCCTGCCCCCTGTTCAGAAGGGACTGAAATCTCTCCCCTTCTCCGCTACCGGGAGAACCTCCCAGTTTGGGGGGCGGCGGCGGCAGAACAGGGGGCAGGCCCCCTCCTCTCCACAGTCCCTGCCCCACTTGCCACGGAGGGGGTGCTGCGGAAGGGCTGGGGGGCCGCAAGGTGGTGCTTTTCCGGGGGGGACAAGTTGTGCCCGGCGCAAAAGACAAAGGCGCTGGGATTCCTCCCCCGCCCCCCGGCCAGAGTCAACACTCTGGAAACTTTTCCCACACTGCCCTCCCTAGTGGAAATGAGAGCGAAGCAGAAGCAGAGCCTGGGGGGGGGGTTCTTGGAGTTTTTTCCCGGGGGAGACGCGCAGCTCCTCTTTCCCTGCCTGCCCACCCCTCCCGTTCCTGTCCGGCGATGCGGCCTTTGCCGGGGGGGAGAGGCATTGTTAATAATAAATAAATAATTTTATGGTTGGGGTCACCACAACATGAGGAACTGTATTAAAGGGTCGTGGCATTAGGAAGGTTGAGAACCACTGGTGTAGAAGTACTCCTGTATGCACAGAAATGGAAAGATGCACCTATTCCTTTGCAAGATGACTGACTGCTGGATTTGACAGAAATGGACAAATTAACTATCTTAACTAAGGAACAATCTTTGGTTAAATTTGAGAATGGCTGGGATAAATTGGTGGTATACTTAAGAGGTTGTTGGAGGGGAAAGGTCAATTAATAGTTTTGAAGGGCAACTTGATAGTTATTACAAATAGGACAATGATATATACAAGTGGTTCTTCACCTGGGGTCTATGGACCCCCAGGGGACCGCAGTGTCCTCATGGGGGTCCACAAAGTCTTGAAGAAATGTTATGAGCTTTTACAGTTAAAAAAAGAAAGGAAGGAAAAGGAAGGAAGGAATATTGAATATTGACAAGCTGGAATGTGTCCAGAAGAGGCCACCAAAATGGTAGAAGGCCTGGAAACCATGGAGCTCTCTGAGGAGTGGCTGAGGGAGCTGGGTATGTTTAGCATGGAGAAGAGAAGGTTGAGAGGGGACATGATAGCCATGTTTAAATATTTGAAAGGATGACATAGGGAGGATGGAGCAAGCCTGTTTTCTGCTGCTCCAGAGACTAGGACATGGCGCAATGGATTCAAACTACAGGAAAAGAGATTCCACCTAAACATTAGGAAGAACTTCCTGATGGTAACAGCAGTTTGACAGTAGAATATGCTGTTGCCTGGGAGTGTGGTGGAGTCTCCTTTGGAGGTTTTTAAATGGATGGGAGTACCTTGATGGTTTATTCCTGGATGGAAGAATGGGGTTGGACTAGATGGCCCCTGTCATCCCTTCCAACTCTATGATTCTGTGATTCTATGATTCTAAGGAAGGGAGGAAGACAAATTTGTATGGAATCATTCCAATAAAAATATTATATTAGGAGTGTGTTCACTTACTTATTTCTCCCTTCTCTCCAAATCTGAAGCCTCTGGTTAAGCAACTTTAAATAAATATTTGATGAATTGTAGGGTTTTAAATCTAGAATTTTGTTTTGGTGGTCCACAGCAACAAAAGATATTTAAAGGAGGTCCTTGGTAAAGAAAAGGTTAAGAACTGCTTATACTGTAGAAGCAGCATATTTTGTAGTTATCTTAGAACCAACAATTGGTGAGTTGGAAGTCATTTATATATATTTATAGCCCCCTTTTACTTTAGTTTAGTTTGGTGTAGTTTAGTTTAGGTAGGTGGGCTATTAGTAGGTTAATTTTTGAGTTTGTTTTTTGTTTGCAATACTTTCTATGTTGTTTTATATATTCAATGTATGTTTTAATTAAAATATTTTTTTAAGTGCAAAAGTAGTTAGCACTCAATTAATTCACCAAAAGGAGAGGAGAAGAGGGGCAGAATCTTGCCCTCCCTCGTAGGCTCAGGCAAAAGCAAATTGGTGCAGCCTCTCCTAGCTTGTGTGTTCTTCCTCATTAATCACATCTTGACTCATTAATCACGTTAATCAAATCTCATTAATCACAGAAGTTGCTTGGCCTCACACATTCCAGTTTCCAGCTGTGAAATGTTGGAGGCTATGAGTTCCCATGCTCATTGGAGGTGCTGGATCCAATCTGGGTTTAAGTCTGAACTATGAAGAAGCTATCTTAAATGCCAAACTGCACCAAACAATCCCCTTTTAGGCCTCAAATCATAGAATCATAGAATCATAGAAATGTAGAGTTGGAAGAGACCCCAGGGGCCATCCAGTCCAACCCCCTGCCATGCAGGAACACCCTCAAAGCACTCCCGGACAGATGGCCATCAGCCTCTGCTTAAAAACCTCCAAAGAAGGAGGAGACTCCACCACACTCCATGGAGGCAGCAGATTCCACTGCCAGACAGCTCTGACCGTCAGCAAGTTCTTCCTGAGGTTCAGGTGGAATCTCCTTTCCTGCAGCTTGAATCCATTGCTCCTTGTCCTGGTCTCTGGAGCAGCAGAAAACAAGCCCTCTCCTTCCTCTACATGGCATCCCTTCAAATATTTAAACATGGCTCTCATGTCCCCTCTTAACCTTCTCTTCTGCAGACTAAACATCCCCAGCTCCCAAGTCTATCCTTATAGGGCTTCATGACTTCCAGGCCCCTCACCATCTTGAAATAGGTTCTACACCTCGGATTGTTCCCTTAAACAGCATGACTGTTGATGGTTCCCAGTTGATCTGCTCCAGGTTTTAGTCTGAACTTTAAAGAAGGTACTCTAGGTGCTGTTTTAATGGCACAGGACATGAATGGGGCAAACTGTCTATGCCAAGGGCCCAAGGGGATTTGCCTTACCTTGTAATAAACTCCATTGAGGTTGGAGAAGAAGCACTGGTGGTACCACCATCCTCCGTGGGAGATGGCAGCACAGATGTTGCCAGAGTCAGGGGTGCTGAAGCTTCTCTTGTTGTGGTACCAGGCAAAAGAATCTTCCACCGTCCCACTGAAGCCTTCCACGTGGAGCCGGTAATAGTTCACCTCATCCTCGATGCTGAAAAGCACAAAGAAGCATGTTGAAAGAATCTCAGAATGCTGTCCACGAGCTGGAGCAGCTTCAGAGGTCCCAAGACAATGCGGGCCCAGAAAGTTGGCCCACAATTCTCTATTGGCTACATTGCTACGTAACTGCCATAGCTACATAATGTTCTCAGCCTGATGTCCCAAACGCCCACTTTTTGGGCTGCAGTCACTGTGATTGACAGGGGTCGGCCCTATGAAGAGCAGCTATGGGAACTGGGTATGTTTAGCCTGGAGAAGGGAAGGTTAAGAGTGGGCATGATAGCCAGGCTTTAAGTATTTGAAAGGATGCCATATGGAAAATGGGGCAAGTTTGTTTTCTGCTGCTCCAGAGACTAGGGCATGGAGCAATGGCTTCAAACTTCAGGAAAAGAGATTCCACCGAAATATTAGGAAGAACTTCCTGATAGTCAGAGCAGTCTGGCAGTGGATTACTCTGCCTGGGAGTGTGGTGGAGTCCCCTTCCTTGAAGATTGTTTTTAAAGAGAGGCTGGGTGGCCATTTGTCAAAGGGAGGGCTTTTATCACCATGGCAGAAGGGGGTTGGACTTGATGGCCCTTGGGGTTTCTTCCAATTCTATGATTCTGTAAATCTATGAAATTCCTGTATGTAGAATCACAGAATCATAGAATCATAGACTTGGAAGAGACCCCAGGGGCCATCCAGTCCAGCCCCCTTCTGCCATGCAGGAACACCCATCAAAGCATTTCCAACAGATGGCCATCCAGCCTCTGCTTAAAAACCTCCAAAGAAGGAGGAGAATCCACCATACTCCATGGAGGCAGCAGCAGATTCCACTGCTGGACAGCTCCAACTGTCCAGAAGTTCTTCCTGAGCTTCAGGTAGAATCTCCTTTCCTGCAGCTTGAATCCATTGCTCCTTGTCCTGGTTTCTGGAGCAGCAGAAAACAAGCCCACTCCTTCCTCAACAGGACATCCCTTCAAATATCTAAACATGGCTATCATGTCCCCTCTTAACCTTCTCTTCTGCAGACTAAGCATCCCCAGCTCCCTAAGCCATTCTTCATAGGGCTTCATGGCTTCCAGACCCTTCACCATTTTGGTTCCCCTCCAAATTGGTGGATTGGTTCACACCAGGAGCTTTCAGTCAATGCAGCTATGAAAGAAAGCTTTGGCTACCCAATAAATAAATAAATAAATAAATAAATGGCAAAACTGATTAGAGCTTTTAAACGAAGGATTTTAATTACTCTCCTATCTGAAGACTAAAGAGTGGAACCAAGGTATTAATATCAATTATGTTAAAATTTGGAATTAAAAAAAAAAGCATAATTCTGTCTAGAATGTAAGGGTTTTTTTAAAAAAAGGGTTTTAGTCTAAATGTTACCCAGTATCCCTTTCTCACCATCCTATCTCTGCTGGAGACAAGAGATGTACTTCATCACTAATTTTCTTCCCTATGAAGGCAATGAGTGATATTTTCCCCATGATGAGAAAGACTTCAAAAACCACACAACTTTCAACGTTATATTAACAGTTCATGTTAATAATAATAATAATAATAATAATAATAATAATAATAATAATATGATGATGATGATGATGATGATGTTAAGTTAGTCTGTGCAAAATTCAAATGTGGTGGTTCTGGCAAGTTAACAGATATTGTGCACAGATAATAAACGTTCTACACAGAAGTATTATTTCTATGCAGAAATATTACTTCCTACACAGAAAAAGCTGTGCAGGAAATGCAGTTTTCCGTGCAAATCAACCATGTGCAAATTTTTCATAGAATGCACAACTGTATCATTTTCTGTGCACGAAGCAGCTTTTTCTGCAGACAAAATAAAATTTATGCATAGAAAT
>CAOLHI010008069.1:0-11191 GCA_948474755.1 Ctenosaura bakeri | reverse complement strand
TCCTGGGCTTGGCAGTTTAGGAAGGGACCTCCCTAAACTGCAAGCCTTAGGATTCCATAGGATGTTGAAAGTGGAATAATAGCATTATAACAGTCTAGTGTGGAAATGGCCCTGGAATCCCGTTGGTGACATCCTCATACTTCACCTGGGGTTTGGTGTGTGCCTTCAAGTTGTTTCCAACTTATGGCAACCGTAAGGTGACCCTATCACAAAGTTTTCTGGGGCTGAGAATGTGTGATGGGCTTACCTAAGGTTACGTGTGTGTGTGTGTGTGTTATTCATTGTGCAAGGAGCTTGCCAGGTCAGGACACAGAAGCCAAGTGGAGCTGCATGGGCAGAGTATTAGAGACCATCCTGCGTGATGTAGGATCTCATGTTTATACCTGTCCAAGTGACAATGTTATAGAATGCCTACACTGTAGGTCTAGTCCTGTGTGGATTCTTTAAAAAAAAAATTTTGTCCTGGGTAGGAGGGTTAGGAATATTGTAGGTGTAAGTAAGGGTTATGCCAGGGTATGTACTTTTGGACACACTGTGGAAAGAGCTATCCACCATGTCCTTCTGCTACCACCCTCACCCTACTTGGCATAACTGCAGCTTGATGGTGCTAGGGCACATACTCCCAATGCCATTAAATAGTCAAAGGGCAGCTAGGTGGATGCAGTTGGATAGACCAAGAAAAAAGGAACAGCCTTTGGCTTGGTGGTTCCTTTGGCTTGGCTGCCCTGCCTCCTTGGCCACTGATTGCTTCAGCCGCAGCATCAAGGTGTGGTTATAACAGGGAGAGAGGTGTTGCACAAGGAGGTTGCACAAGAAACTGTGCCAAGTGAACAGTTATCACATCCAACTGTTGGATTCCAGCCATTATAACAGACAGAGTGCAGTTGTGATTTTAAGACTGGTCTAACAAGGATTAAGGTCATTTTTGGTGTTGGATATATGATGGTTCAATTATATACACAAACCATGAATTTTCATGTGCACAGACTGAGTACCAAACCATCATGAACCTTGATCCTGGACCCAGGTTCAGTCATAGGATCATAGAACTGGAAAGAGCCATGTAGGCCATTGAGTTCAACCCCCTGCTCAATGTACATCTATACAAAGGGCACTCCTTTGTGTCACATGTCAAACCTCCATGTTTATATTTTGGGTATACTGTGAAGTAGAACACATGCTTTGCATTCAAAAGGTCCCAGGTTCAATTCCCAGTCTGTCCATTTGAAAAGATATCATGTATCAGAGCTGAGGAAGGGCTCTGCCTGAGACCTTGGCCATAAGAAGAGGCCTGCTGGATCAGATCAAAGGTTCATCTAGCCTAGCATCCTGTTTCCCACAGTGCCATCCAGACGTTCCCATGAACCATGGAAGGTAGGAGTTCTTTTCTACACAACAATTAATATTCGGTAGCACATTACTGTTGAAATTCAAGGTTCCTTTTAGCTAGACTAGAGTTTGGAAAAGTTACCTTTTGGATTCTGGGAATTGTAGTCCAAACCAGTAACTTTTCCAACCTCTGTGATAAATCTAATTGGAGAGTCAACTATCACTCAGAAAAGACCTCCCATGATCTCTCAGTCTTTGTTGTAATGGGAACCTGTTCTTCTGTGCAAATAGGAGAAGCAAGCAGGTGTGTGTGTGCATATTTATATGACCTGGATTTGGACCAAAGGTTATACGAGCCACTCTACCTCCTTAGGCCAGGGTTCTAATCTGGGTCACAGCCATTCATTTTATTTTTAAAAAGTTGTTCTCACAATGGCTACATGCATACATGGTGCTCCATCTTGTTGGGTGTAAGTTGTCTCCAAAAGAATGCTGTAACCTATTTGCGGAGCACTCTGCAGAGAGAATCTAGGCGAGGATGCCTGATGCTATGTAAGGTCCCTAGTTATTTGACCTGCTCTGTTTGGATGTTCAGTTCTAGGCTTAATTGAAGGTGCTAATCTTGCCTATAAAGCCCTTAACAGCTTAGGACACGGCCTTTCTTCATATATACTACCTTTCAAATACTATTCAGCTTCTGAGATCTAAATTCTAAGAGTTCTCGTTGGGAGAAACTGAACAGAGGAAGAGCTTGGGAAAATTATTTTTTGGCTTAGAACTCCCATAGCCCCTTAGCTTATATAGCCATAGTTAACTGGGAGCTATAGTTAAAAAAAAAAAAAGGTGGAGGGGAAGGTAACATTTCTAAGCTTTGGAACAGAGTCTACAAGGAGCAAGACCTTCCCAATGATGGTGCTGTCTCTGCAAAAGGCCCACCCCAAGGAGACTTGCTGAGCTCCGGGTGTTATGAAAAACCAGGGGCCTATGCACAGTACTGTTATAGCACTATTATTGCACTTTTACTGCCATGGTTCCATCCCATGGAATTCTGGGGTTTGTAGTTTGGTGAGGCACTTGAGTGCTCCGACTGAGAATCTGAAATGCTCTTGCCTATTGACAGTCCCAGGATTCCATAGGGCAGAACCATGGCAGTTAAAGTGCAATAACAGCCCTAGAATTCTACAGAGTGAATAGGTCCCTGCCCTTTTTTTTTAACTGTAACAGGGTGAGACTCTTTGGAGGGCCCTGTGGTTTTTGTTCTGCTCGTTTCTACTGTTACTATATTGTGAGTTGTGTTTATTTTGGGGGCATATCTACTAACAATGGCTGGAATTCATTTATGGACATAGTTGCACACTGTGTATTACAACTGTGCATCTTCTACTTTGTACTGTGATTGTGCACTGTGTTGTGCATCCTATACTTTGCATTGTGGTTATGCATCATGCAATAGCACCCAATCATTAATATGTGTTACACACTGTTGCTATGTTGCAAGGGGATTGCACCAGAGCTGCCGCAGCCTATGTCCACCTGCAGACATCTATGCTGTGTTAAGGAGTTGTTAGACTGAAGCCAACACATTGTAAGAAGCCTTGGATTTATTTATACAGACATACAGGGTATGCAAAACTAAAATAAGTCAATAAATGATCATTAATAATTCTATGGCAACCCTGCTTAATTTACAGAATCATAGAATCATAGAGTTGGAAGAGACCACAAAGGTCATCAAGTCCAACCTTCTGCCATGCAAGAAAACACCATCAAAGCATTCTTGACAGATAGCAATCCAGCCTCAGTTTAAAAACCTCCAGAGAAGGGGGCTCCATCACACTCTAAGGCAGCATATTCCACTGTCGAACTGCTCTTACTGCCAGGAAGTTTTGCCTAAAGTTTGGATGGAATCCCTTTTCTTGAAGTTTGTTCTAATCTCTGGAACAGCAAGAAAACAGGCTTGCTCCATCCTCCATATATCATTCCTTCAAGTATTTAAATATAGCTATCATGTCCCCTCTTAACCTTCTCTTCACCAGGCTAAACATACCCAGTTCCCTAAGCCTCTCTTCATAGGGTATAGTTTCCAGACCTTCTGCCATTTTGGTCACCCTCCTCTGGAAGCATTCCAGCTTGTCAATATAGTTCCTGAACTGTGGTGCCCAGAACTGGACACGGTATTCGATGACGCAGGTGGGGTCTGACCAAAGCAGAATAGAGTGGTACCATCACTTCCCTTGCCTTAGACACTATATGCCTATTGATGCAGCCTAGAAGTGCATTGGATTTTTTAGCTGCTGCATCACACAACTGACTCATATTCCACTTGTGGTCTACTAAGATGTCTAGATCCTTTTCAGATGTGCTCCAGTAAACAACCTCCAATTAAAATCATGGCTCCAGGGAGTAGGGAATCCACTATTTGCATCCTTGGAACACATGTTTCTTTTCTAAGGCATCAAGAGGTTTTTGAAAGAGCAAAGCCTTGGTTATGATATGATTAATTGATTTCTCTGTTTGGATGAAAAATCTAAATCCTCTTACAGAATACATTATGTATTTGGTCAATTAAGCGTTCCTCCATCGAATAATGAATACACATTTTTGTCTTCCCCTGCCTTGCTGTCCAGTAATCAAAAAAGACAATAAAACTTGCTGATTGATTAGCTGTTGAAAGAGAGGTCTTAAGGGAAGTATGTCGACCTCCTTCAAATTGATAGCCATGGGGAATCCCTCTATTGGAAGAGCAAGATGACTGTGACATGAGGCAAGGTGGACGCACATGCCAAACTTACATAAGAACTGGCTGAGGAACAAAACCCCGTCCCATCCCCCCGGTAACTTTTTCCTAAATGAGCAAAGACCTTCTACAGAAATGTCAAACATTTTCCAAGCAGCCCTCCAGGTAAAGTCCCTTGACGTGTGTATCTGAAAAAGCACTTAAGCGGCAGAGCCTGTGAGCAGATGTCAGAGTTTCTGGGATTCGTTTGATGTTATTGAAGGCGCAGGTGATCCTGTTGGCAAACCGTTCTGGCCACTGATGCTAGGTTCTGGTGGCAAACCGGAGCGTTTCATCACAGTTTCCCAGAAAAACCAAACCAAACGAAATGTAGCAGCTAATAAAGAAAGCAAAGTGGAGGCAGGTTAAATAAGTATGGAACCTGATGAGCATAATTGAAGAGCAGTGTGAAATCCAGATTCAAATTGATGTGTTTATCCTGTCGGCTTTGTGCACATAACAGTATGCTTACTCTTTATTTAATGCAATAATTCTCCACCTTTGGACTTCTGAATGTTTTGGTCCCAGAATCCTTGACCCTTTACTCTGCTTGGATTGGGTTTCTGGGAACTGAACCATCGGTACTATGCTTTAATGCAAGGACAGGCAATACCATGCCCTCCAGATGTTTTGGACTGTTAACCCCATCAACCCCATTCAGAATGGCAAAGGATTAAGGGTGATGGGGGTTGTAGTCTGAAACTTCTGCGAGGCACCAAGCTGCTTGCTGTTTCTATAATACAAACCTGCTGGACATAAGTGCAAGGTATATCAGCACTGGTGAACCAGTACAATGGTTGGAGTGTTGGACGAGGACTCTGAGAGACCAGGGTTTGACTCCCTGCCCAGCCATTTTAATTAATTAATTAAGTAAGTAATGTATCTCCCAGCTTTTTCCTTGCACAGGATACAAATAGTGGATGACCTTGGGCTAGTCACACTCTCTCAGCCTTAGAGGAAGGGAATGGCAAGCCTTCTCTGTATAAATCATGCCAAGAAAACCCCATGACACAATGGGCTAAGGCCATTTCTGCACTATACTGTTATAATGCTATTATTCTACTTTCAACATCCTGCGGAATCTCTGGAGTTTGTAGTTTACTGAGGTCCAAGAGCTCTCTGGCTGAGAATTCTAAAGGGCCCTCCCTAAACTGCAACCCCAGGATTCAACAGGATGTTGAAAGTGGAATAATAGCACTATAACAGTATAGTGCAGAAATGCCCCTGGTGTGAGGAATGTAGCAGGACAAAACTGAATGGAGGAAAGATGGCAGAAGGAAAGAAATTGCAAACCATAAGCAGAGTACATCTTTTGCCCAATGGCCAGAAAAGTACAATTGGGCATGTAGGGGGATATCCCCACGTGTGTGACACCAAGAGGATTCCAGCCATGGTGTGACTGCCAAACCCTAAAGAGTCTGCAGGACCCTAAGGAGTGGAAGCAGAGTCAGGTGCAAGCTGGAATTGTTAGCATCCCCAAATGAGGTCTATGGGAGCAGGAGGAAATTCCCACCGCCTTTTTACTCTCAGATACATATCGGTTACGATGAGTGATTAAACAGAAGGCTGCGCTCATGTACATGACCATAGGTTGACACAGTAGTAGTGGTTATCATACTGTCCATAATGCAGCAGGGTTGTTGTGGGTTACATCTGTAGAGGAGGGAGGATGCAACTTCTCCACTTTTATTTTAATATTCCTCTTGGCTGAAAGTAGGGCCAACTTTTTGTAAGGCCACTTTTGGTGAGAGCCAGAGGTTAAGGTTTCAGCACAAGAGATCTGGTTGTCTTCTGTGCTTTCTACACGTATATCGTGTAGCCTTCATATCTATAAAAAAATTTTTTGCCTGGCAAACATTTTCTCCGGACACTTCTGTCTATTAATCAACCTCTGCTGAGGGAAGTAGCCTCTCCGTCATCCCCACAGTGATTAGTCTCGAAACCCCAAGGCTTGCAGCTGTACAGCAAATCTTTGAAAATAACCTCCACCCTCTTGCAAAACAGCGAGTACAGAACATGCTTGGTAGCCACAAAATACTGAGTGTTAGAAAACCAAAACAGAAAACAGGATCAGGAGTGTAATGGAGTATTGCAGCAGTGGAAGTGAGAACACACTGCAACATTTTATTATACATCTCCCTAGTACTTTCTGCTGTACCTTTCTGTTCTGGTACAGTTTCCCCTAGATTAATGAAGTCTCTGTTTAAGATTCCCTGCTTTGTGTTGGTGTCATCTAAAGCTTTGACTACTCAACTGAGTCCTGATTTCATATTGCATTACGGGTAACATAATCTTAAGAAGGAAGGCACATTTGGAAAATTCCCCGCATGAAACTGGAAAGAGATGACCAGCGGGACCTGGGGTGAGGGGGAGAATAGGCATTTTCCCCAACATCCCTTGGAACAGGGGAGGAGGGAAAAATATGACAGCTGCAGAACTGGGAAATGATAATTGTCTTTTCATTCAACCTGGCCATCCTTCTTAGTTTCTACCCTGCCTGTGCAAGTCAAGTAGGCTTTGGGATTCAGTGGTTCTTCATCCTTAGATTTCTCCATTCCTTGCCCCTTTGGGATTACAGATGGCCCCCCACATGTGTGGATTTCACTTTCATGGATTTGATTATTTGTGAGTTTCTCCAACCCCAGTCCCCTACTTCAGGCACTTCTTTTCTGGGAGAACCTTCTCTCTTGGTGGCTCCGATCAGGCCATGCAGCCCTTAAAAAAAAACCCACCTCTGGTCCTCCTCCTCCTCTTCCTCCTCCTTCTTCTCCTCCTTCTCTTCCACCAGTTACTGTCTGGCCAGCTAAGGATGGGTTGGACCTTGATTTCTTAGCATCACAAACTATCTCCCAAGCTCCCCCCCCAAACACACACAAGGAAGGAGATGGGCAAAAGATAGGACGTATTGGGCCTCCGTGTGACCCACACCCTTTCCTTCTCCTTTTCCACACGTGGTTTGGACCCTGGATGACCCGTTTCCCCCACTGTGCCTCAGCCCCCATCCCACAGGCACACACACACAAACACACATGTATTTTGATATTTGCTATTTTTTTTTCACTTTTGCAAGGTTTCTGTGCCCAAAACCCTAGAAAACATGGAGGACTGACTGTACTTTTGAATAAAGAGCAGCATGATGTTCAAAAGACCAAGCTATAGCATGGTACAAAAGGCATTTTTCTTTATCAAAAAGCCAGGAGGAAAATAAGATAGGCTTTGTATGTCACAATAAAATAACATTAGACAAACTTTGTTCTAGACTGAGGTGCCATCATGGAGAAATCCCTCCTTCTGGAAATCAGCTTCCTGATCTCAGATAATGAAGAAGCTCTGACAAAGGTATCAGGTGTGAGTTTCTGGACTCCAATTCCCATAGCCCAGCTACCATTGTCACTGGCTGTGTTACTTTTGTGTGTATGTGTAACTGTTTGGACTACAACACCCCTCTCACAGTTTGCATTACCCTCGGGATTGGGGAATTTGTAGTCCAGAGGAGTTATCCTTTCCTAGCTGTGGAGAAATGGGGTTTGCAGAGATGTTGTGTGTCTCCCACTTGGAAAAGCAACATGATCAGAATTCCTCCCTCCTTTCGTTTGGTTCATCTGTGACTGAAAATGCCTTCCAGTTGTGGAAACTGAAGCCCTAACGCTGGTGAGTCGGAGGGGGAGGAGGACCAGGACTTTGGCAATGGTATGACAGTGGGTTGTTACATTTAGTGTGTCAGATATGGATGGATGGAAACCTGTCCTGGGGCATTAGAAGACTCCCAAAAATGTACAATCCCCTCCACAACAGCTGTAAACCAGAGACTCTCGGAGCTGATGCATTCCAGATGAGGACCGCTGTTGATTCACGGTCGGCACATGCCAAGGGCTTGCATTTCGGGAGAGGCTTCAGAGCGAAACAGTTGACATGGACACGTTGACGTGAGCTGCCTCAGTGCCTGATCCCAGCTGTTTTCGTCCTTCCTTTCTCCACTCTCCTCCTGCATTCTCTCGGCACCACTTCAGGGAGTTTTTGCTTCCCTTCTGAGTCATAACCTGCAATCCTAAATATGTTTTCTTGGAAGTACATCTTACCGGTTTAAGTTCATCATTTCCACGTAAGCATGTTCAGGAGTTCATTTTTGCAGTGACAGAGCATTATCAATTTCTCCCTCTTTTTAAATCCTTTGGAATTTCAGGTCCTATATTTGATGTGCAACAGATTATGCCTTTTATAATTCTTTTGAACTCCCCCGGGTTGCCTTGAACACTTTGGGACTGGTGTCAGTGGGAATTGGCCACAACTCCCCCCTCAATTTCTGAGGAATGTGGCTTGAAGATTTTTCATCCAATGGTTTCTTTCATGCCTTTGGCAGAAGTGTGACAGGTTGAAATCCAACAGGAAAGGCATCAACAGTGGGATTTTTGTATGACTGTGCAGCTGTACAAGGCATGGGAACTTTCTTGGAAGAAAAGCAGAAACCAGAACTTGGGGAACGTCCTCTTTTGGACTACAGCTCACAGAATCTCCCAGTCAACTCCAAGTTAGTGGGGGATTCTGGGAGTTGTAGTCCAAAGAGGACATTTCCCAAGCTGTGATAGCTGCATTATATTAAATCTCAATCACTCTTCTGTCTAGAGTAGTGGAGCTTGGAGTGTGTGGAGGGGGAGCGGGGCTACAGTGTGAGGGGCATGGCCACTGTGCATTGGGCGTGGCTCTGGTGTGTGGGGGCATGGCCAGGGTGCGTGGGGGCGTGGCCAAGGGGGCATGGGGAGTGCCCTCCCATGCCCCCACATGCCCCCACATCCCTACGTGACTGAATATTCATTACAATGCAGACTGGCAGGGCTTCTCCAGGGTTTTCAGTGTCCTCTGCCACTGAATGACTGTGAACCCTTGCCAAAATACAGGTAACTAAAAACCGTGGTATTAAATCTGTGGAGATGTCACTGAGTTGCAACCCCCATCATCACTCAGCACTTCCTTGTGACAGCTTTTGGCCATGGTGGCTAGGGGAATTTTGGGCACTGTAGTCCAACAAAGCAACTTGGCCAAGCTCTGGTCTTTCCTGTAGTAGGCTGATGAGAGTTGGAGTCCAGAATCCCCAGAGTGCCACATAGCTCTCACTCCTCTCTCCCTTGGTTCTCAAGGAATAGGGAACACCACGGAAACTGGCAAAAGGAAAATGCTACCTTTCTGAGCTTGCCAAACCTTACTAGGTGCTTCTCTGCATATAGTCAGCTCTTCAAACTGGTGCCCTGGTGGGCCTCAGAGAGGGGAAATACATATCTCCTCCACCCAGTTCCTGCCTGATTGTGTCATGCTGTGTCATGAATAGAAAGGGGAAATTCCAACCAAGTGTCACTGGTGTTGGCTCTCATTTCTTGAATTACCCTTGACCATGCCAATGAACTCCTCTGTGTGCCTGCTTACTCAAAGGGATAGCAACGCTTTCCTGTGAGACAGAGATTGGCAAATTTCTCTGATCCCAGGCATGTGACTTCACATAACCAATAACTTCCCAACTTTAGGGTACGGCATGAGCAATTGTTTTCATCACCTGATACGGCCGTTACAGTTAGGAACAAAAGCCCCTGCTGTGCAGGGTTGAGTCCTTTCCCAAAGACTGAATGTAACTTCTGGTCATTATATGCTTGTTCTTGAGGCTGGCAAAAAGAGTGAGCTGAGAAATGCCCATATTTAATCTGTCTCTCAGCTATGGATTTACCAGAAGCTAACCCCTTTCAATCATGGCCACCTGTCTGCAATATGGGCCCAAAAGTACTGACCTACCTTACAGGGCTCTTGTGAGGATCATTGTGGTAAAGTGGTTCAAACAGTCTGAAGCCCAGCATAAATGCTAAGCCTTAGCGATGCCCTCCAAATATTTGTGTGTATGATTCTGTTTCCAACTCATCCTCCCTTTCTTCCTCCTTCAGTTCTTACTAGATCAGGCTTTAGAAGAGGGTGGGCATGTTCCAAAGACCATAGCACTGCACTACTGAATTTTCAGTTCCTCTACAACTCTGAAAGGCCACAGCTGCAACACTGTAGAAGGGATGTTATTCTTTGCTATGTCAGCTCTTGAAGGAAGCAATGAGTAACTCTACCAATTTTCTTCCTGCTGCAATAAAGTTTTGGAAAATTGTACAGTCTTTGAAGGCTATTTGCAGTTTGGGACTTAGTCTGCAAAATTTGTGCATTTTTTTCCATGCAGAAGACCGCATTTTGTGCACAGGAGACAGGATTTTCTGTAATGCTGTTTTATTTTTGTTTTGTTTCTTGCGTAAAAAGTGCAAATTTGGCATAGAATAAGTCCCAAACTGCAAATATTCTTATCAGTCCAGAATTCTTATCAGCTTTCCAACTCTCGACAAATATGTTTTTAGACCATTCTTTACGTATTTTCAAATGTTCATTCCATCCTTGCATTATGATCACCAATTTTTGCCACTGGGAACGATGTGTGTCACTTCCAGGCACCTCTTGGACTGTCTTTCTGTGGGCAGGGGATGTTATTGATTCATTCATTTTACTCATTTATATTATTACACTCCTCTCCATAGTGGGATTGGATCTCTTGGTATGGGGAGCCACGTGAAACAGCAGGCAATAACCCTGCAAAGGAGTTTCTTTGTACTTTGAATTTGTATGGGTTTTTGTTTAGCCAAAACAAATTAGAAGGCCTGAAACTTTTCTAGAGGGGTGCCAGGGCCCCCAAGGAAGTCAATGAGAGGTCCAAGGGCTGCACCAAACTCCCCAAAGGACTGGATGTAGCTTGTGAGCATCATGATTCCCACCCCCGCTTGGTCCTTCTTCACCCCAAAAGGCTTGCTTGGAGATAACAAAGGAAGTTCATGCCAAGGAAACCTTGCAGTGGCAATCCACTGCCACTCAACAAAAGAGACCAGAGGACAAAAGAAGAGGTGGATCTGAATAAAATTTAGATACGGTAACCTAACCTAGTTGAAGATGGAAATTTAGAAATAAGAATGACAAATAAACATATAGTACCTCTTTACACCATGGGGAAGCCTGTGACTGGCTAGAGATGTAATTTTTCCACTGATTTTCTCCTCAAAGGAAGCAATTTTAGCAATT
>CAOLHI010008068.1:0-10778 GCA_948474755.1 Ctenosaura bakeri | reverse complement strand
GCAGGGGGGGGCAGGCACCGCTGGACCCTCCAATATTTCAGGCTTGACGGAAGAGGAAGAGGAATATTTCGAGAGTTTTTTCATCAAGCTTCAGATGTCAGGAACCCTGGAATCGCTATGTTGTCCACTTCAGATATCTGGGGTCAGACCCGGAGAGAGGATCCAGGGCTTACATTTCAAAGAGAGGTACTTTGGATCCCCCTAAGAGGACATTGTGGCGGTGATTCAATTACCAGGGTCTAGGGAAATCGATGTTTGTCTCGCTTCTGAAGAGGTGTACAGAGAGTTCTGGATGAAGTGCAAAACGGTGAAACGTTTCAGCCCAGAGTTGTTGACTGAATATGAGGTGGTCCCGCTATTTGGGGGGATACAAAGGTCTTGACCATAAGTTTCAGAACAAACACCACCCCCGCTCAGGATGTAGCATGGTGGGTGTCTAATTTTGCTACCATTTTGTAACGACCTAATAAGAAGGAAGAAGAACAGGGTTATTGGACTGGAGAATATAGGTGTGTGCTTTTTTTAAGAATGAGGACCCTGAATATAGGCACGGAAAGATACCCAAGTACTTTTTTCTGGGGCCGATGGGGGATCACCAGATACAGCAGCCAGCCTCAGGCTTGCCTCCACTGTGGGTCTTATGATCACCAGAGGCATTCATGCACCACTCCTTTGTGCTCCCGCTGTGGCGCCAGGGGCCATCTGACGGTGGCCTGTCACAGCAGCATCAGGTGCAACTTTTGTGGTGAATTGGGACACACTTATCTTTGGTGTCCCCAGGCCTATGACAACCAGCAAGATGCTAAAGTCTTTGAGAAGGCCCAACAAGTAGCCAGAACGGGAAAGAAAGAGCTCAGTCCAAGGAACAGACAAGGCTCCTGTTGGACACCTTGAGAGGCAGGGGAGAGGAGTTACTGCCTGTGGAGAGCGGGAAAACAGAGAGTAACCATGGTCCAGGACCTTTACTGGAGAACAGACAGGATGAGACAGTGAAAGAAGGAAAGTTTCTGAATGGAACATAGTAACAGGGACTTGTGGGGCAAGAATAGATGGAGTCCCGCAGAGAAAGGAGAAAGTGAGTGAAGAGGCAGTTAGGGGTCATAATAGGTTCTATATTCTTGCCGAAGAGGAGAGAAGATTTGAGGAAGAGACTGGGTCAGCCCCTAAGGAATTCAGTGGTAGAGAATTGTTGGTGGCTGTGGAGGGGATGGGAGACAGACAACCTAAACTTTTGCAGCGGGAGCAAAGGGACAAAGGAGACCAAGGAGACCAAGGAGCAAAAGGCATGGAGTGATGAGGAATCAGGTGGTAGACCAGAAGAGTGGGGAAAGTAAAGCAAAAGGAAAGGTGGTGGGAAATGGAGAGTCAGTAGTAGAGGGACAGGCAGTGCTACTGTCGGGTGGGAGTCCTGAGGGCTTGCCTGAAGAGATGGTGAGAGAGATTGTGATGGAGGAAACATTTGGCGAGGAGTCGGTAGCTTCACTGCTGTTATTTTCAGAAGAAGTAGAAGTTTGTATGCAAGAACTTGATGGGATATTGATGAGGCCTCCCGATGATGAGTCGGGTCTCTGTTCCCCCCAAAATTACGGCTGGTACTTCCTCGTGACTTTTAACGTCTGATGAATCACTGGACTCACATTGGGTTTTTGGTCGCCTGGATCTTCCATTTCGGGGATTTCCACAGAGGCGGGGTCGACAGGCTGACCTTTCCCCCTCTTTAACTGGGAGACATCGAAGAACTTAAGCCATCTTCCCTTTTTTTTCTTAGGAATGCGGACTTGATAGACCGCGGGGGAAATCCTTTTTACAATGGGTACAGGACCCACCCATATAGCGGCAAGAGAGTGTTTGTTCTTATAGAAATTCCTATGTACCCATCCCAGTCTTTTGTCCATCTTTTGTAGGTTTTTGCTTACTTGGCCTATATGCTGAATCAGATTTTTCACCCACTCGTTGTTCAGGACAACGGGTTCCAAATCTGATGGAATGCTGGTGTCAATACAAAAGGCTTCCTGCAACATCATTTTACGCCCTGTCATAACCATGTGTGGCGTAGAACCATTTGATGCCACTGTGCCTCGGAAGGCCATCAAGACGATTGGCACTTGGCGTCCCAATCCTTTCCTGAGGAGTGCACAATCTTTCGGAGTACCTCCATTGGTATCCGTTGGTACGTTCAATCTCCCCTGAGCTTCACGGATGATCCACTATATAGAATCATTGGAGTATTTCCAGCGCCTTGCACAACTCTTGGGTCACCTCACCAGTGAATGAATTCCAAGACCCTCAATCCGTTGATGCTGAATGGGAGCCTTGGGTCCGGAGGGGCCAGCATTGACCCTGGCACAAGATAAGCAATGGTCAACCCACTGGTTAACATTTTGCTTCATCTTGGGCCACCAAATTTTTTAAAATTATTTTTATTATGAAAAATAAATTTTATTATTCAACAATACTTTCAAATCAGTTCATATTTACAATACAACGCAATCCAGCATACAACCAAAACTGTACATACCCATTCCTAATCATTTTTTTTTATCCATATAGGTGATGCATATTCTATAATTCTCTTGCATCACTGTCTTAATATTTACATTACTAATCTTCCATACCTAACCGATTCTTCTTCCAACCTCACACCTTGACTTTTTTATCTGTCCATTGGGCGCGACTTTCCTCTTCTTGTCCTCTGCTTAACTTCATGATTGCTTTTACAATTACTGCTTTTTCTGTATTTTACTTTCCTCCTCTAAATATATCCTTATTTATACTTACTTTTCTACCATTTTCTCTAATTCTCAGCTATAATCCTTATCTTAATTATTATCTTCAATCCCCTCAAATAATTCCTCTAGTTTATTCCTCTAGTTTACAAGTCCTCTATTACCGACTCTCTCTCTCTCTCTCTCTCATATATATATATATATATATGTAAATATATATATATATATAAAATACACATACATATGTAAATATACCTTTATTATTTCTCTTTTATTACATTTACATCGTAACTCTTCCTCCAGTCTATTATTCATACATACCTATCAATGCATTTTTGCTCCAATGCTCTTCCCATATTGGTTTTAAAATCTCCCATTCTCGATTAAACATTTCTGCCTATTTATTTTTTAAATCCAAAGTTAACATCCATTTCTGTCAATTCATATAGCTTCTGTATCCATTCCTCTATTTGGGGGATATTTTCTGCCTTCCAATGTTTCGCGAATATAATCCTTGCCGCTTAAATCATATATAATCCTTGGATGTTTTTCCCTAGTTTTAAATCTATCCCATCTAAAATATTCAGAAGATATATTTTCGGGGAGATTATAAATTTAACCTTAAGCACTTTCTCTAATTGTTTATGTATCTGCGACCAGAATATTTTGGCTTTTTCGCATTTCCACCACATGTGGAAAAAAGATCCTATTCCCTGGAATTTCCAACATTTAGTTATTTGCTTATTTTTATTCATTTTTGATATTCAGTCGGGGTTAAGTACCACCCATATCTTATAAAAATTTTCCTGTAAGTCATAACATCTGGTGAAATCTTGGTTTATTTTCCAAGCTCTCTGCCATTGATTTAAAGACATTGGGTGGCCTATATCCTGGGCCCATTTTATCGTGGCTGGCGCCACAGCGGGAGCACAAAGGAGTGGTGCATAAATGCCTCTGGTGATCATAAGACCCACAGTGGAGGCAAGCCTGAGGCTGGCTGCTGTATCTGGTGATCCCCTATCGGCCCCAGAAAAAAGTACTTGGGTACTTTCCGTGCCTATATTCAGGGTCCTCATTCTTAAAAGAAAGCACACACCTATATTCTCCGGTCCAATAACCCTGTTCTTCTTCCTTCTTATTAGGTCGTTACAAAATGGTAGCATATTTAGACACCCACCATGCTACATCCTGAGCGGGGGTGGTGTTTGTTCTGAAACTTATGGTCAAGACCTTTGTATCCCCCCTAAATAGCGGGACCACCTCATATTCAGTCAACAACTCTGGGCTGAAAACGTTTCACCGTTTTGCACTTCATCCAGAACTCTCTGTACACCTCTTCAGAAGCGAAACAAACATCGATTTCCCTAGACCCTGGTAATTGAATCACAGCCACAATGTCCTCTCTAGGGGCATCCAAAGTATCTCTCTTTGAAATGTAAGCCCTGGATACTCTCTCCGGGTCTGACCCCAGATATCTGAAGCGTACAACATAGCACATTAGTTTCAGAGTCCATTCTAGGCCTTGTCAGAAAACAGCCGTTTCCGGAGGCATCCGCATCTTCCAATAACCTCTTCGGCCGTGCCCCGGCTCCCTAGTTCTCATCTTGGTCCTCAAAAGGGGGTTGTTCTGTTCTCCCTGAGGGAAAGAAACACCCAAACCGGAAGCATCTTCCATTGAGGTCCCCCCAGCCCCCATACTGACCAAGCCCTTTTCTTTGCTCTTCCACACCAAAACCATTTCCACCCTCTCCAGCCAAAAGTCTCACTTCTGTATCCACCCTATCTCCCCAAGCTTGCTACCGTCTCAGTTTCGTGCACACTCTATCAGAGACCCCCGGTCAAGGTCGGAATCGCTGATGCCACTCAAAGTCCCTCTAAGTCCTACATTTCCCGCACCTTCCCGTTGTACGTTTGCTCCCCATCCTCTACACCTCCCTCCTCCATCTCTCCTCTCTCAGATCCTCACCAGTATCTGGGGGCAGAACCGTAGCACACTCCTTGAGGCTGGAACTCAGGGCCAAACGTCCCGCAGGGCTCCTCTCAAGCTGCAACTCCGGGTCCGGTTCTTTCCAGTTCCTCAACTTTTCCTTGATTTTCTCTTTTCTGGTTCCCTTAGTTTTTTCTTCCGTCGGATCAAAACCTGAGTGCTTGGCCATCTTTCTGCGCTGTCGTAAGTCTGCTGTGACCATTAAGAGCCACTCCATCCAGGCTTCTCTGCTCACCATCTTGGACGTATTGTCCATTTGCGTCCAAACCAAAGGAGTCTGGTTCTCTGGGGCACATTCCCAGGTCCTATGGATCTCTTGAAAGGTCTTCGTCAATTGGTCCTCCCTCAGCCAGTCCTGCAGAACGATGTCTTTGGCTTCCTGCCCAGTAGGAAATGCTCGAAAATCTCCAAGGTTAATGTCCTGGTGTAGGACACCTGCTCCTGAGACTGTTCCACCCACAATCCTGACAGCACCAATTTCAGTAAAGGAAAGCTCTTCTCTAGGATACCCCAAAGTTTATCTCTACTGTACTTTTTGAAACTGGGGAAGCGTTCTTTAGAGCCCGGGAGGGCAATGTGTGCCGCCGTGTAGCCCCAGAGTTTCAGCGTATCGTACTTGTCAAAATCTTTTGGCAAAATAATATTGGTGTAGAACTTTCCGTCCAGGCTGCTGAGATCTGTCTTTCTTGGGATAGGATTGTATTCTTGGAACCTTCTAAAAGAGTTCCTCCCGCTCTGCCCCTTCTCCCTCTTCCATGCTTTGGAAGTCTGTGTCATATTGGTGAATTAAATAGTCCTTTGTGACTTTTTTCCTCCTTCCACTGTTTTCCTCGTCACTCTTTTCTTCGGGGATTCACCCCCAGCGCCTTCCTCCTCCATCTTCTCCTCACTGCTGCTTTCCACGGAGCTCTCGCTGCTAGCAAGCAGAGAAGAAATGCCAGAGCACTCCATGCCACTCTCCCTTCACTCTTGGAAGGAGGACCCCTCCAGTCTCTCCACTCCCTCACTTCCAGATTCATTTGTAAGTTTTATTGGGTTAAAGGGTACAGTCCCTGCAAGCTGCCCAGCACAAGCCTCCTTCTCTGTCTCTTCTGGCTTGCGAGGCTGTGCGTGCTTTCTTTTGAATAGGCTCACAGGACACAGTTCTTCTTCTGAACAATTCCCTGGTTTGAGCGGGGAGCGATCTCTACTTGTACCCTCTTCAACTAGAAACTTTCTACTGCGAAGCTTTGGCTCCGTCTCTTCTGATCTTTGTTTTTTCTTCGCTTTTCTCCTCTTCGTTTTTCAAAACAAATTGCTCTAATAAAAGTCTTTTCCTCTCTTTATAAACCTGCAGGTCTTTCCTAACTTCTTCATTCTGCTCATTGATGCTAGTTACAGTATTTACAGGAGATTCATACTCCTCTTGCTTTCTTTTCCCCACTGGCTTCCTCAACAGGCTCCTGCCATAATCATTTCACTCCTGGAGGGCCTCTCTGATCGAATTCCCAAGTATGCTCTGTTTTGCATTTCTCTAAAATAAACGTCCCTCTGCAAAAATTCCGTGGCTTCCTCTGGTTCTGTGAAAACAGTTTCTCATTCAAACTCTTTGCTAATCCTCCAACAGTCCTAAAAACTTTCCCAGTTTTTCTGTATTCAAACAATATGTTTCTTTATACTGATCAAAGCAAAAGAAATCTTGCAAATAGTTTTCAGCAGTAGCCAAACCCGGGCTTTTTCCTCTGGGCCTCTTTCCATGGTTACAGCAGGCTTTAGCAGCCCAGAGTTTACTTTCAGTTTTGCTGGCTGAGTTTGTTTCCTAAATGGCTGTTTCCCTCTTTTACAGCAAAAAGTTTGTTCCTTGCGGAATTTGCATCTTTTTTTTTCCCGAATATCTTTATGGAGCCCAGAATCCACTTTTAATTCTCCTTGCAGTAATTTTGTGCTGCCCTTGCAGGCAGTTTCTATTTCTGCCATGGCTGCCACGCTCTGTTCTTTCAGAGCTGACTGAAACAATTCCTCCCTCCTGTGAGGCTGGGATGTCACCATGTGACACTGGGATGTATATTCCATCCTGTTATGATGTATATTGCAGCCTGTTATTAATTTTAGCTGTTAATTCATCTTTACTGCCACCACCCATTGAATTCTGAGTACCTGGGCAGTACAATGGGACTCTGTCCATTACATTTCAATCCCTAAGCTTAAGGATCTCCCTTTTCCCCCAGTCTATCTAGCGTTGGCGTGGGAAGGAGAGAAACAGGGTTCTTACAGAAAGTCTTTATTCAAGGCATTCAAATGAACAAGACAATACACACATGGGAGGCTCCCCCTCCCAGGCACGCTTAGTTACAAGTAGTTACAAAAAAAAACAGATATGAAAGCACAGATACATTCTTTAGATCAGTCAGCTCCAAAATAACAGAAAAGTCCCTAACGCCACTAGATAACTAGTTCTAGTACTCACAGAAGTTCATAGCTTAGATGTTCTAAGAGGAAGGGCCAGGAGGCGAGGCGAGGCTAGGCCTGCAGCCTGCTACTGGCATAAACCCCCTCCAGGAGGTTCCTTGGTTGTTGTCTCTTTGTTATCCCTTTGTTATCTCTCAGCCACATGGCCTCGCAAGAAGTTTTATAACTTCTCCTTGGAAGCATCTGAAGCATCCTGAAGATGCTCAGCTCTTTCCTTTTTAATTGGTCGAGTCTCACCCTGTGACCTATGATGCTGACCCACATGACCTATGATGCTGACCCACATGACCTATGATGCTGACCACACACTAAAATGTAATCTAATGCCAACACCTTATTAACCCTTGGTTTACCCGAAGAGGGAAGTGTCCCCCTTTAGCTACGTCTAGATAATGGGAAGCCCCATTATCACACCTCCCTTCTTCTTTTCAGCTTTTTTGGGTAAAAACCCTTTTCCTGGAGCTTCTAATATTTCCTTGGCAACAAAAGCCAGTCTAGCCCCAAATCCCTTCTCAGTTTCAAAATCCACAGTACTCACAGTTTGCTGTTGTTCCATGCAAGTTTCAAACACTCTTCATTTTCTTTCTCTTTCCTTTCCTGGGAAGCCATTGCTTGCTGTAAAGTCAATGCAAGTTTTCCTGGGGGCTGAGTTTGATCTGCCCAAAACCCCTCAAAATTCTTCTTTTGAATTCCATTCTTGACTCCCCTGACGCCTGAAGGGTTCCACTGCCTACCCCAATTAGTGAGGTTGCAGCATTTTCACTAGATTCCTCGCTTTCCCTGGAAACCATTGCTTGCTGTAAAGTCTCTCCAGGTTTTCCTGGGGGCTGAGTTTTATTCCCGAAACCCCTCAAAATTCTGCTTTTGAGGTTCTTTTGAGGGTTAGCGTTAGAGTTATGGTAAGGTTATCTCTAGGGTTAGGCCTCGTGTTAGGTTTCGGGTTAGGGCTCGTGTTAGGGTTGGGGTAAGTGTTAGGGTTAGGGCTAGGACTAAGGCTAGGGTTAGAGCTAAGGTTAGGGTTAGGTCTACAGGTTAGGGCTAGGGCAGCTAGGGTTAGGTTTAGGGTTAGGGCTAGGGATAGGTTAGTGTTAGGGTCAGGGCTAGGGTTAGGGTTAGGTTTAGTGCTAGGGTTAGGGTTACGGTTGGGGTTAGTGCTAGGGTTAGGGTTAAGGTTAGGCCTAGGGTTAGGAGTAGGACTGGGGTTAGGGTTAGGGTAGGCCTAGTGGTAGTGGTAGTTTTAGGAGCAGTTATTGCTAAGGTTAGGGTGGGAGTAGGGTAAAGGTTACGGCATGGGTTAAGTTAAGTTTAAGGCTGGGGCTAGGATTAGGGTTAGGGTTAGCAATCGGTTTGAGTTAAGGTAAGGGTTACGGCTAGGGGTTTGGTTTAGGGGTAGGGTTGGGAGGTAGAGAATAGGGATAGGGTTAGGATTAGGGTTAGGGATAGGGTTAGGGTTAGGCATCGCTTAGGTATGAGCTAGGGTTAGGGTTAGGGCTCAGTTAGGGTTAAGGCTGGGCTTGAGTTGGGTTAGGGCTAGGGTTAGGGTTAGGGCTAGGGTTAGAGTTATGGGAAGGGTTAGAGCTAGGGTTAGGATTAGGGTTAGCGTTAGGGGTTTGGGGGTAGTGTTAGGACCAGACTTGGGTTAGGGCTGGGGCTCAGACTAGGATTAGAGCTAGGGATAGGGTTAGGGTCAGGTTTAGGGGTAGGGTTTCGGTTAGCTAATATTGGATGGGTTAGGGTTAGGGTTAGGCTAGGGTAAAGGGGGGAAAGGGTTTGGTTAGGCTAGAGTTAGGTTCGGTTAGAGCGAGGGTCAGGGCTAGGGTTAGGGCTAGGGTTGGGTTAGCGCTAGGGTTAGCTTTAAGGTGAGGGCTAGTGTTAGAGCTAGGACTAGGGTTTTAGGTAACTAGGGTTAGGGTCAGGGTTAAGGCTAGGGTCAGGGTTATGGTAGAGGTCAGGGGTGGGGCTAGGGTTAAGATTAGGTCTAGGGTTAGGGCTGAAGTTAGTGTTGGGGCTATGGTAGGGTTAGGGCTAGGCGTAGGCCTACGGTTAGTTCTAGGGTTGGTTTTATGGTTAAGGTAAGGTTATCTCTAGGGTTGGGCCTCGTGTTAGGTTTAGGGTTAGGTTAAGTGTTAGGGTTAGGTTTAGGGTTAGCATTAGGGTTAAGGCTATGTTTTCGGTTATGGTTAGAGTTATGGAAAGGCTTAGGCTTATGGATGTGGCTAGGGTTAGGTCAAAGGGTAAATCTTGGTTTACGCTTGGGGTTAGGGTAGTCTTTGGGTTAGGGTTAGTGTTAAGGTTTGGGCTAGCATTAGGGTTAGGGCTAGGGTTAGGATTGGACTTAGGGGCAGGGTTAGGGCTGGGCTGAGGGTTAGGTCTAGGGGTAGTGCTACAGCTACAGTTAGGGCAAGGGATAAGTTTAGGGTTAGGGCTAGGGTTATGGTTAAGGATAGGGCTAGGATTATTTCTAGGGCTAGGGTGAGGTCCAGCTTTACAGTTACGGTGAGCGTTTTGTTTAGAGTTAGGGCTCGGGTTATTGTTAGGGCTACAGCTAGGGTTAGAGCTAGGGTTACAGCTAGGGCTAGGGTTATGATTAGGTCTAGGGTTAGTGCTATGTTTAGGGTTGGGGCTATGTTTTGTGTTAGGACCAGTCCTAGGGTTATAGCTATGGGTTAGGTCAGATCTAGGGTTAGGGTTGGGGCTAGGGCGAAGGTTAGGTTAGGGTTACAGCTAGGGTTTGGATTAGGGTTAGGGTTAGGGTTAGTTAGAGGGTTAGGGTTAGGGCTAGGATTATGACTAGTGTTAGGGCTAGGGTTAGGTTTTGGCTAGGGGTTAGGGTTGGGGCTAGGGCTAGTGTTAGGGCTAGTGTTAGGGTTAGGTTCGGGTTGTGGCCAGTGTCACGGTTTAGGCTAGCATTAGGATTGGTTCCAGGACTAGGTTTAATCCTACGGTTAGAGCTAGAGTTAGTGTTGGCGCTAGGGTTGGGATACGTCAAGGCTTAGTTCTAGGGTTACCTCTAGGGTTAGGGTGAGGGTTAGGTTTAGGGATAGGGTAGTGTTAGGCCTAGAGTTAGGGGGAAGTTAGGTTTAGGCTTAATTCTAGGGTTACAATGGGGTTAAGGCTGGGTGATGTCTCCGGAGAGTCTAGAGTTAGGGTTGTGTCTATGGTAACGTTAGCTTTAGGTCTAGGGTTTTTGGGGTCAGGCTCGGGCTAGGGTTAGGGTTAGTGTTAGTTTAACGGTTAGGGGTACAGTTAGTGTTTCGGATTATCCTAGAGTTAGGGTTTTGGTTAGGACGACGTTAGGGTAAGGGTATGGGTTAGGTTTGTGTCTATGGCAAGGGTAATTCTAGGTTTACGGTTAGGGTTAGCTCTAGGGTTAGGGCTAGGATTAGGGTTAGGGTTAGGTCTAGGGTTAGAGTTAGGGCTAGGGTTAGGTAAGAGTTAGGGTTAGGGTTAGGTCTAGCAGGGTTAGGGATTGTGTTAGGGCGAGGGCTAGGGTTCAGGCTAGGGTTAGGGCTAGGGTTAAAGGGACGGGTTAGGGTTATGGTTCAGGTTAACGCTAGGGTTTGGCATAGGGTTATGGAGTGTTAAAACTAGGTTTTGGGTTAGGGCTAGGGTTAGGG
>CAOLHI010008067.1:0-10714 GCA_948474755.1 Ctenosaura bakeri | reverse complement strand
TGGAGTCCATAATCAGGCAGGGAGGCTCCCCCCCCCAGCATTAAAGTCTCCCAAGAGGATCACAGTTGCTTTAGGATGTTTTTATCCTTATCTCTAGAATAATCTTTTCCAGTTGCACCCAGATATCGGGTGAGAAACAAGGGAAGGAATATGAGGGTAAGCAGGTGTTTAATAGCACAACTTCAAAGGATTTGTGTTTGAATTGGATGGCTGGGAGATAAGGAATATCCTCTCTGAAGATGCTGAGCTCTAACAGGTCCAGTCCCTTGGAGAGCTCCTTGAAAGCTAACGCCGCAGATAGAAGAGTTCTAGGTGTGAACGCTGTTCAATGCCTTACTCTCTGCAATGGTAGAAATTTGGAGATTGGGGAAAAAATTCATTGAGGACAGAATTCTTTTTTTGGAGGGCAATGTCTTTATTTTGCCCTCCCTATAGCTACATCCCCGAACGATCACAAAGGCAGCAGAGAGGGTCCAAAGTGCAAAGTATGCAACCTAATCTACTCCAGGTCTCACTCCATTAGTCACACAGAAATACCAGCCCTGCAAAACAGGAGCTCCATCCCTCTATCTGGGGAAACAGCACAATGGAAGCAGAAAGCACAAGAGAGGGCGCAGCATCCGAGATTGGGAAACAACAAACGACAACAGTCGGGGGTTTAGGAAGCAATCGCCTGCAGTCCCCATCTTTTACAGCTGCTAAGCAAGGTTGCTTCGCATGGGATATCAGATCGAGGTGGAAAAACGTGGCCCCCGGACTCCCTTTCTTCTGGCTGAAAAGGGTGAATTGCCTGTCTTGGGAGGCTCCAGGAATGGGGATTAATTTTTTAAAAGAGACCAGAGAGCCCTCGTGTACCTTTAACATCAAAAAAAGACCGCTTCTTCAATATTGGAATTGACAACCAGCTCCGGATTTATTTGGACTTGGTTTTTTTGGGCATCCATGTAGCTCCAGGAGGAAGAAATGGTCCACCCCTGGATTAGATCCAGGCCTCTCCACCAGCCTGAGTCTCTGAGGCTCAGAAGATCTCATTCGGAACAGCGTACCTGCTGCGTGGCAGAGGGCCTCCGGTTAATTCAAGTCTCAAATCAAAACTTTTAAAACTTTTTAAAGCCTTTTTAAAACAGAACTTTAAAAAACTCCTATTTTTGGTTGGTGGATTTGAAAGATTCGGTTCACCTATTTTTGCACAGGGATTTGGATTTGCGAATCTGGAATCCTTGCCGGGGATTCGAGGATTTGAGGATCTGCAGACTTGGTCAACCCATCCACAGGTTTAATCATTACCCCCATGGTAGCTAAACTCCTCCATTGAGCCTCCACATATATACAGATGTAGCCTCCATCCCTTTTTTTTTTTTTTTTACTGTCAGAAAGGTTCTTTCTGCAAGAATTCCAGGCCATTGTTTGCTTCCATGGTTGCTGTGGAGATGGGAAGGTTGGGCTAACTGAAACTGGCCATTGCGTTACTGGCAGTGGCTGTGGCTGGATGCCCTCTGGGTTCCTCCCACCACTTTCGCCTGTGACTGGGTTGTTGTTGTGTTTTTGCAGTGATGGCCGCGCTCTTGAGGCAGTTCAGGGTAAGGGGCCACAGAGAGAGTTGGGGGGAGGAGGAGATGGCCACTGTGTGTGGGGGGGTCCATCTTCTTGTAGGTTTGGGCCCCCTTCCTCCTTTCAGGCCCCTTTGGGACTAGGAGGCCAGCCAGCCCTCCTCTTCCTCTGAGAGGTTCCCCTTTTTATCTCCTTTGCAGAAGCTCTGGAAGAGGCGCCCCACTTCTGTGGCAAAAACCCGCGACCAAGAGGAGGCTTCCGAGGCGCCTCCAACGTAAGCCCCCTCCAGCCCCCTTTCCCTTTCAGGACAGGGCCTCCCCCTCCCTCCCTCCCCATAGGGCACCTTCATGTCCCTGCACCCCAGGGAAGACAGCCAGCCAAAAGAGAGGTGAGGGGGCTTGCAGGAATGAAAGGGAGGCTCTGCCTTTGCAATTTGGCCTCCAAGTCATCACTGACAGTTTTCAGCCCTTCAATCTCATCCGGTGAGGTGGATTCTTGAGACATTCTGTGGCCAGGAGGCAAAGAATCCCCCTCCTCCTTTGCAAAGCAGTTGTGGGGAGGAAAGAGACAGGAAAAAAGAGATCTCAAAGGAGACAGACCTCCTGGATCCTCCAGTCCCCGATCCTTCGACTGCACTCCTCTCCAGCTGCCTCTTTCTTCCAACCCTTGCAGATGCCAGAAGCTTGTAGAAAACATACCTACCTGTCAAAGTCTGCAGGGAGAGGAGCTGGATGGTGGTTAGAATTTCCTAGGGGAAAGTTCTGGTCACCCATGGAAAAAAGATGGAAGCTTTTTTCCCACCCTCCATCCTTTTTCCACTCCCTGCTCCCCAGTAGAAGCTGAGTCAACCCAGGGCCAGGCATCTCAGCGCAGGAGCCTTTTCCCCATTGCTTTCCACTGCTTTCAGGCAGGGCTGGGGGTCCTCCAGCCATTGGGTTCTGTTGGACTGTCACTTCCAGCAGCCCCTGGCAGGCTAGCCAGTGGTCAGGAATGCTGGAAATCACACTCTGATGATATGGGTGCCCCTCAGGATTCCCAAACTTGCGTTCAAAGGCAAATTGAGCTGCTCCAGAGCAAGGGATGGCAGGCGAAGATGAAGCCCTTTAGTGGAAGAGTGTCAAGCGTTCCGTTCATTCTTTTTTTCTCTTGCCAGGGCTCCGTGGGAGCGGAAGACATCTCCTCAGGTCCCAAGCTGAGTGGGGAGGAGGAGATCAGACCCCCATAGGAAGAGGGGGAGATCCAGACCAGGGACTGGGAGAGGTACTTTTTTCCCAGGTTCAAGAGTGCTGGGGGAGGCATGCGATCCTGGCAGTTTAGGGCATAGAAGAACAACCTATGACAGCAGAAGACCCGTCCCCCTGAATTGTACCCTTAGGCAGGGAGCTTTCAGGGCAGCTGTCCAAATGAGTTTGGCTCTCTTTCCAGCGCCAAAGAGGGCAGGCCCATCCTCCTGCTTTCCAGAGAGCAATGCCTCGTCCGCCCTGACCACTGTGGGAAGGGGCAAAGTCTGGTAGCGAGAAGGACACCAAGCCAACTGAGAGATGTCAAACTTCTGTAAATTTTGAAGCTTTGTTTGGTTTCTGTTTTTTTGAAGCTTGAAGTTTTTTCCCTAAATTTTTTTGCATTGTGTCTAAGCTGTCCTATCTTTGAGGAGCACTTCCATCTTCAGAAGTAACCCTCTCCCAATGGGCCAACAGAGGCTTTTTCCTGGGGATCAGGGAGAGGTCTTTGGGGCTTTGTCTGTCTCCAAGGGGGCTTGCTAACTTCCTTGCAGGATCGAGCTCCTCCTGGTTGGCTTAATCGGTAGATTTGGAGTGGAGGAGAGTGGCGAGGGCTTTTTGGGTGAGTTCCCGTTCTGACCATTGGACTGTTTATTGTTTCTGCTCTCAGGAGGCAGAGAACCCCAGGCCTCATCTCCCCTGATGAGGATGCACTCTTCTCCCAGGTGAGGAAGGGAAGGGGGGCTAGAAATGGGAAAGGCTGGCCTTTTCCCCTCCCTCCTTCCTTAGGGAAATGTCTTCAGAATAGATCCACCCCAAGACCTTTTGCTGCCTGAGCCAAATGGCAAGATGGCGCTCTCTCCTTTTCTTTCCCCAGTCAGGAGAAGAGGAGGATTCTAGCTGGACAACTCCCCTCTCCCTGGCCTTCTAACCCAGTCACTGCTTCCATTGTGCATTGCCTCTCCCCCTCTTTTCTACAGCCATCTTTTCTTCCTCCCTGGGCTTCCTCACTCTTTTTTGTGGGTTGCATCTGATAGCGGAAGGGGGGTCCCCCATTTCACTCCTCCCCCACAACTGTCTTTCCCAGGGTCCAGAAGATGCTGCCTTGGATGGCATGAGCAGCCTGGAGGATGTGGAGAATGAGACTGTGTCTAGCTCGTCCAGGTACTTTCTTCTCCACTGGGGGAATAACATTGCTACCCCAAAGTGCTTTCCTCTCCCTGCCTTGATCTTGCAGAGTCAGAAAACACCTGGAATTTCCCACCCCCCTTTAGCTGCCCCCAGTCCCTGCCATTCCCTGGCATGGGAAGGCTGCCATTTCCAGTCCTCTCTCAACCCCCCGTGTCTCTCTGCCCAGCCCCCTGGACTTGGGAAAGAGGGAGGAGGAAGCTGCCCTCCATCCTTCCCGGTGGCCCTCTTGTGATCAGGGGATGGAAAAGAGACAGAGTTCCCCTTGGTAAAACCTGGGACCACCACCAGGAAGGCATCACCCCAGCCCCCATCAGGGTAGATGGAAGGTGCCTCTTTCTGCTGAATGGCAGGCTTGTCTCGGAGAAGTGAGCCCTCTCTTGACTGGGACCAACTGGATTCAGACAAGGGGCCTGTTTTTCAGTGAGCATCTCTGCGTGCACCATCCCCCCACTCTGCTTCCCACTCCCTCTCAGCCCCAGAAGCCTTTGCAGGGCTCCCTGCAGGTGCCCTGATTTCCTCTCTTTCTTTTCCAGCATTGTGAGGAGCTTCTCCACCGCCTCTGCCGGTTGCTCTCCAGTCCCTCCTCTAGAAAGGCCACACAGGCAGTGGACTACGTGGCCCAGAAACACTTGAGATTGGCCATCGAACACTTTCTTGAGTCCGCAGAAAGGTAGGAAGACTGTCTCTTGTTCTGCCCCAAGGAGTGTCCAGTCCTGTGCCTCATCCCTGTGGGGCCGCCCTCTCACTCCTGTTCCTCTTCCCAGGCAATGTTATGAGTTGATACGTGCAGTCTTAACTCCCCAGACTGCAATGTGGATGCGGTGCTGGACCTGCTCCTGGCCCAGGTGAAGGGAGGCCCTCGCCCTTTGGATGCAGCCATGGTAAGGACCTCACTGCCCAGAAGTCGTCCCAGCTGCACTGGCCCACCCATTCCCCTCGCCTGGTTCTCTGGTGTCTTCCAGGTAGAAGGAAGTCCCATCAGATGGACCTGTGAGGAGAGGAGAATTTCCAGAGAGTTCTGAGGTTGACCCAGTTTTCCTCGCCTGCACCTTGTTTTGGGGGACAGGGGAAGGAGACAGCAACCCTCCTTCCCTCCTGAGCATCCACACTTGTTGAGGCCCAAACTTCCTTCTCTCCACAGGGGAAGGTCACCCGAGCCATCCATTGGATCATCCCCTACATCTGTGACATCCAGACACTGGAGCAGCTGGGGGTCCCAGAGCTCCTCCCCACCCTGGTGAAGCTGTTCTTTGATGCCACCAAGATGGAGGAGGAGGAAAGGAGACAACTCCTTGTCTTCCGAGTAAGCCGGGTGATTAGGGGAGGGGTGGTGGAGAAATGGTCAGGGGAGTTGCTGGCCCTCTTGAGGGGCTGGATGTGAGAGTCCATGCCCCCCCAGCAAGCAAGCAAGCATCTCTATCGCGTCAGCTCGGCTTTGAATGTCCCTCCTTGTTTGTTGAACTCCCTCCTACCTGCAGTGCAATCTTTCGGACCCTGGAAACCCTCCTGGGAAGGATGGCTAAGGCATACCAGGAGGAGATCTGACAGTGTACCGGGGCCTCTTGCTTCACGTGAGTCTTGGTCCTCTCTGCCATTCTCTGGTCATGGTGGTGGGGAGTGTCTTCGCTTCCCCTCTCCCCAACCCGTGAAAGGAAGGTTCGTACAAGGGGCTGGGTGGCCAGTTGTTCCTGCCTGTGGAAAGATGGGCTTCTTTCTCCCTCTCCCTTTCTAGGAGGTGCCCAAGGTCCGGAGGTCAGCCCTCACCTGTTACGGGCACCTTATCCAGCACCTGGAACGTGCCCCGATGGAGCACCATATCCTCCACGTCCTCTTGTTAATGCTGATGCTGGTGGAGGATGAGGATGTGGAGGTGGCTGAGGTGATGAGGCCAAAGTGATGGCCCCACAAGGTTTTGGAGGTTTTGGCTGCTGTGGGGATCTGGAGGAAGGTAGCGGAAAGGGTGACCTTTTGCCCTCCAAGCAGGTCTGACTCAGTTTCCCTCTGTGTCTTCCTCCTTTACTTTGAGGGCAGCGAAGGCAACTCTCTGGGAGCTGGCCGAGGCCCTGCAGTGGCACCTGGAGAGCAGCCTTTTTGCAGAGGACACTTTTTCCCCCGCAGGAGGTGCCCCACAAGGTTGCCAAGCGCCTGGTAGGTGCCCGCAGGGCAGTCTGGAAGGGTGCAAGCTCAGAGGGAACGGGGCATTAGGCCAGGCTGAGGGAACCCCGATTTTGACTTTGGTCTTTCACCCCATATCCAGCACTGCGACTCAAGGAAGGATCCTAATGTGTTATCACTGGTTCAGAGCTCCCCCAAAACCCAGAGCGTTGGGGCCCGAAGAGAACAGTGGGGGGTCCGTCATCATCAGGCACAGGAGCTGGGTGCCCAGACCACTTCTGGAGAGCCCTAGCAATTTGTATTTGAGTCCAGAACCTCAGCGGGGACAAGAGGGACCCTTCCTGAATCCTGTGTCCAGTTCTGGACACCCCAATTCAAGAAGGATATTGACAAGCTGGAGCAAGTCCAGAGGAGGGCGACCAAAATGGTGAGAGGCCTGGAAGCCATGCCCTATGAGGATAGACTTAGAGAGCTGGAGATGTTTAGTCTGCAGAAGGGAAGGTTAAGAGGGGACATGATAGCCATGTTTAAATATTTGAAGGGATGCCACGTAGAGGAAGGAGCAGGCTTGTTTTCTGCTGCTCCAGATACCAGGACAAGGAGCAATGGATTCAAGCGGCAGGAAAAAGGGGAAAATTTCCCTCTGAACCTCAGGAAGAACTTCCTGACAGTCAGGGCTGTCCGACAGTGGAATCTGCTGCCTCGGAGTGTAGTGGAGTCTCCTTCCTTGGAGGTTTTTAAGCAGAGGCTTGATGGCCATCTGTCGGGAGTGCTTTGAGGGTGTTCCTGCATGGCAGAAGGGGGTTGGACTGGATGGCCCCTGGCGTCTCTTCCATTTCTATGATTCTATGGTCTTCTTTAACCTAGGCTGAAATTTAAAAAGATATATCTGTGTAGATTTAAGTACAAATAACTAAGATATACTTATGTAGATTTAAGTAGAAATAACTTCCCATTAAGATATACCCATGTAGATTTAAGTAGAAATAACTGAGATATACTTATGTAGATTTAGGTGGAAATAACTTTCCATTAAGATATACCTATATAGGTTTAAATAGAAATAACTTTCCATTAAGATATACCTATGTAGATTTAAGTAGAAATGGCTTTTGATTAAGACATACCTATGTAGATTTAAGTAGAAATTTTTACTTGTAGAGCACCATGTTGGTAATGGTGCTATAGAAACAAACTGTTCTTCTTCTTACATAATTGTCAATATATTTGTAGATTTCCCCTGTGAGACCAGCTGGCAGCTGGTGGCATCCAGGCGTTCCATCGTCACGGACCCACAAACACCGTTTCCCCTCTTCAGCCCTCACGGCTCAGGACTGAGGAAGGCATCCTTGAAATCCCAGTCAGTGAGACCCCCGCAGGACTTGGGGAAGAAGAGCACGTCACCCAGGCCTAAGCCCCTCCAGGGGTTGTTGTACTGCTTCTCCCATCATCTCTTACCATTGACTAAGCTAGTGGGGGCTGTTGGGACTTAAGTTTCCCAGGTTGTTAGCCCCTTGGGGGAAAGGCTATGAAACCTAAAACGGTCCTTTTTTTAGCAGAGTAGCATAAAAAGCATGCCTCAATCTATATGTCTATTTGTAATGTAATATTTGTGATGTTTCTGTCATGTCTGGCTCTAAACCGCCCCGTTGGGACCACTCAAGAACGTGGAAACACACGTAGACAGGAATGTTCTTTTACTGGAAGTACAGATTGAATCCAAACATTACTTAAAGTGGCAGAAACTGACCAGCATTCTCCAAACAAAGAATATATCCATCCAAGCAATAATTAGTCAGCTCAGCTTGCATTGATGGGTTGACTTTACATGTCTCGTTAATTCAACCGGTCTCTGATGTTATCCGAACCCAGCCTCCTCTGTCCCCCATTTGCTCTCTCTTGTATTACCCTCGCTTCCTGTCTGGCCAGCACTAATTTTATCAGCTCATCCTCAGGTTTCCCTATGATCTCAATGTGTCCTCCCTGGTTTGAGCCGGATCATAAAACAAGTTTGAAAGGCCCATTTGGGCCTTTGTCCTTCCAACACCTCCAAGGAACTCCTCCGTTACCTTCAGCTTCCCAGTTTTTGAAGGTATAGACTATTCCCATTAAACCAGATTAATATCAACAACTCATTACGCCTGCTCAAAATACGGCTGTGCTGACGACAATAACAGAAGCGTAATTATCCATACCTCTTTTCTGTGCAATCAGTATACATGTGCTATCATATATACATACATATATTTCAATCAAGCAAGGTGCCCAATACCCCTTTCCAAACAGGATTAACAGCAATTACTAAAAAGATGCTCCCATTCCTGGACCAGAGAGGTCTCTTACCCGTGGCAAAGGAAGCTTCTCCACCATGTATGCCCCAGGGGGGGACTCCTCACCAAGGCCAGCGGCCGGAGGCTCTGGAGAACTGCAACGGGACAGGAAATGGCAAAAAAATGTCAGAGCCTCAAAGAATCCACCTCACCGGATGGGACTGCAGGGCAAAAAACCTCAGGGATGACTTGGAGGCCAAAGTGCAAAGGCAGAGCCTCCCTTTCATTCCTGCAAGCCCCCTCATCTCTTTTTGGCTGGCTGTCTTCCCTGGGTGCAGGGACATGAAGGTACCCAGTGGGGAGGGGGGGAGGGGGAGGCCCTGTCCTGGAAGGGAATGGGGGCTGGAGGGGGTTTCCTTGGGGGCCCCTGGAAGCCTCCTCTTTCCGGTTTGCCACAAAAGTGGGCCTCTTTCCAGAGCTTTTGCAAAGGAGATAAAAAGGGGACCTCTCAGAGGAAAAGGAGGGGGGCTGGCCTCCTAGTCCCAAAGGGGCCTGAAAGGAGGAAGGGGGCCCAAACCTACAAGAAGATGGACCCCCCACACACACAGTGGCCATCTCCTCCTCCCCCCAACCCCTCTGTGGCCCCTTACCCTGAACTGCCTCAAGAACCTTACCCCTGGATTAGATCCAGGGCCCCTCCCCCGCCGGAGTCTTTGAGGCTCAGAAGATCTCATTCGGAACAGTGTACCTGCTGCATGGCAGAGGGCCTCCGGTTAATTGCCGCCAGGTAACAAGGGTGACTTTGGGGGCTTCCGTTGTCCCAGAACCGCCCTCACCACTGGAAGAAATTGGCGCGTTTCCTTTCCAGAGGACGATGCCGCCTTCGCCGAAACAACTCTAAGACTGAGAGTACTTTGACAACAGAGTTTAAAAAAGGGTTTGGGGGGAACTACAGCTCCCAAATCCCCAGCCCTATTTCCCTGGCAACCGGAGAGTAATCAAGAGGCTGCTACGGCGGTAAAGAGTCCATCAGCAACACCAAAGGCTCGCCTGATAATAATGAAAAAACACGGGTTGAGTTTGGCATCTTTCGGTTTACTGTAGGCAAGACTGGTGGTTAAAAAAGATGCCTGAAGAGGAGGAGGAGAGAGAAGTTTTTTTTTTTTTAAATGATACTAAAAATCTGACTTTAAAATGTACTTTGCAGGGCAGGCCTGGCCAAATATGCCACCTGTTCCCCTTTGGGCAACCAGGGTCCAATTCGTTTCCTCCAATCCCGTGCTCTGTCTCTGCTGGGGGCCCAAAAAGCAGACCAATCACAGACCGCCTCTTTTTCTCCCCTCTTTCCCAAGGGGAACCAAGGCCATGTCTGCAACCTGTTACAGTGTATTATTTCCCCTTTTAGCCTCCTATGAAATCCCTGGGTTGCAGTTGAGGGGGGTTCCCGGGAGGTTGAAAGTGGAATGAACCCCTAAAAAAAGTGGGTGGAAATGGGCCCCCTTATGAATAATTTTTCCTGGGGTCCCCCCCCCCCCGGGGGATTGTGGATTTTTTTTTTTGTTTTGGAGGAATGCTTTCTCATTGGCTTCCCTTCACCCCAAAATACACAAATAACCAGGGAGGGAGGGAGAGAGACACACACACACACACAAAACGTAATATTATTGGTTGGTTATTTCCTAATAAAAAGATTGCAACCTTTTTTTTAGGAAATAGACCAACATAATAATAATAATAGACGAGTAAAGAAAAGAAGAAAACAGAAAAAAATAAAAAAATACATCACAAAGGGAAGCAAAATCCTACCCCCCCAAAAAAAAACATACTACAAAATTATACCCAAATTTTAAAGAACTATACAATTATTTCTTTTTATTATCTCATAAAGGCAAAATTATGTAATTCCAAAAACAGTCCAAATTTTCCTATTAAAACATATACAATATAAGCAAAAGGATCTTCCCTTTTGTCTTTGCCTGCTCTAGTTGGTGATTTCAGATATAGCACTTAGCAACTATAAATTATTTTAAGAAAATTTTCCCCATAGAACCCTCCCTCCCTTGGTTTTCTTAAAGCTAGTGTTCCAAAGACTAGTTCCTCAGGTCTTATAAATCGTCCATTTTTTCCCTTACTTTCTTTTGGGGGATTTTTTTCTTTGAAAATCTCACGTGTTTCTCTACTTTTTTTTTAGTTCATATTTGTGAACTTTATCTCTGAAATTTTTATTCTGCTTCAGCTCCTGGCTTATTTTCTTTAATTACACATTTGTCTCAATTGATCTAAATATTCCCTTACAATATTTTAATATTCCACCGTACTGTGTCCTTTAAACATTCATATAGAATGCTCAGATAGAACAGATAAATT
>CAOLHI010008066.1:0-11184 GCA_948474755.1 Ctenosaura bakeri | reverse complement strand
AGTTTTACTCAGATTCCTTCTGAAGCAGACCAGGTATTCTTCAACACCCAGATGAAAGACTGGCATGATGGAGCAGTGGGGATGGTCACCTATTCTGCAGATACTGCCAGGGTCAGAAGGGGGGCGAATGCCTCGAAAGGCAGAGCCAGGATTCAAGATGGCCATAGCAAATAGCACATGCTACATGCTCCTCTTATCATGCCATCAAAACACTACAAACAGGAAAAAAAAAACTTAATTCCAGTAATATCTATTGGGGGAACGGTGTAATTCGCTATATGTAAAACTACTTGATATCAAACTACACATTTTAGGTTTCTGTATGCAACAAATTTGTGTGAAATCTTCCCACTTCAAACTTAGCATTAAACAGGATGAGTCTCTCACACAGACCGGCATGTCACAGATCACCTGTTCCTGAGCATCACCTGTAGAAACAAAGGCCAATCCAGACATAGGGATATAACTGTAGTATATTATTCATCTAACTTATACATGCAGGACTGTATAATTTTTCTAAAATCATGTATTATTTCATTTGAGAAGTAAAATGGATTTCTGCCTCTGAACTTTGGTTTTCTGTAAGCTTTTTCTGTTGCTGTGGAACTCATAGGAAAAATACAGGCATACCTCAATTAAAGAAGTAGATGTGCCCCTGGGCATTACTTCTTTGAGAGAAAATTTGCTCCTGGGGCAAAATAACAGAGAAAGTACTCCACAAAAAGGAAGAGCAGTTCAGCACGTTTCAGCAAACTTTTTGTTCAAAATATTCACATGTGAACTAAAACAACCTCCTCAGGGAAGCCCTGGCGTCTTCCAAAAAGCATCTCCATCTTCTCAATGGTGACACTGCTAAAAAAATATCCAGCTAGGCAGAGAGAAAGGAGGAAAGGGAAGGCTAATTCGGTGTCGGCGGCTGGGCGGGGCCGGGCAGGCTCGGGTCTAGCTCGGGCCGAGGCGGGCGTCCCGGAAGCCTTTGCCAGCAGAGTAACAGCAAACCAAAGCAGTCCAGCAGCAAACTTAAGTGAGCCTTACTTCAGGCGAAAGGCAGCAACAAAAAAGAAAGGGTTTTCCTCACCCAGGCAACGAAGAGTTAAGCTGGCTGGCAAGGCTTCCGAGCAGAGTCTCGGCGGGAACGAGGCGGGAACGAGGCAGGAACGCAGCAGCACGGACGGGCAACTCACGGAGAGCCGTTGGTTGTTGCTCCGTGCTGGACTCAGCTCCTCCTGGGATCTAAATAGGAGCCTGGTGCTGGCTCTGGCCAATCCGGGGGTGGCTGCGCAGCTGGGAGCCGTTAGCCGGGCTCACAGCTGTGCGTCCTCAGCCAGCTGCGAGCCCTCAGCCTGCAGCCGACGCTCCAGCAGCCGGCGAGAATGGCGGGCAGCCTCCTTGGCTTGCCGCCGCTGTGGGAACGTGGGAGGGAGGCCGGCAGGCTCCTCCGGATCAGGCTCGCGGGTGGGCAGTGGCCCAGAGTGGCGCCTGGGCCCTGCCCACCCCGGGCGCACACCTGGTTGGCCTCCTCCAGTGCCGGTGGCCCCAGCGTCCACCGGGCGACTCTCCTCCGCGGTGACGGCTCCGTCGGCGTCCTCGGCGGCGGCGTCAGCCTCCCAGGTAGGCTCCGTGGCGGCAGCAGGGCAGGCGAGGTTCGGGCGGCCTTCTGCAGCGGCGGAGGCCTCCCCGCCCTTGTCCTTGGCGGCGGCAGTGCAGGTGGGCTCAGAACGGCCGCCCGAAACCGCGGGTGGATCGGCGGCCTCCTCCGCGGTGGCGGTAGCCTCGACGGCGTCCGGGCGGCTGTTCCCGGCGCCGGAGGCCTCTGCCGCTACTCGCGAGGAGACCGGGTCGTCCTCCTCCTTGGGCGCTGCGTCTGGAGCCGCGGAGGCCCCGACATCCGGTGTTAAAAGACTGCATAAAAAGGAACTTCACTGCAAGAGGCTTTGTTAACTGAGATATGAGTGTACAGGGCTCTGTTGGGAGACGTTCCCAGCTAGCATAGGATCTGGTTTATCTAAAGCAACGAGAGCGTAATGAAGCTGAATAAAGATTCTGCTTCCCACAGAGTTCACTGACTGAAGTACACTTCTACATTTGATACAATATTTTTAAAATTAATACATTCCTTACATTAGCCTCAAGACATCACCCAGAGTGAGTCACTTGGTGCTTCATCAATATTTTGCCAACACTACAGCCCTTTCCGCACTCCATGCATTTATATGGTTCTTCTTTGTGGTCTCTGTGCCTCATACAATAGGAGCTTTTGCGCCTGCGCGGTAGCGTACAGAAAATTTTAGAGCTTAGTAGCTTGGTGGGAACCCCTCCCCCATGCCGGTACAGCGCATGCTCAGCCTGTCGAGCAACAGTCACTCCCCAGTTCTTTCTTGTCCGCTGTTGCGTACAGAAGGTTCTCTTAGTGGCTTGTGCTTCTTCGTCGTAATTCTCTGGTTTTTTTGACTTGGCTTCATTTCGGACACACGGCTTTTGGATTTCGGACTCTCTTGTTGGTACTTCGACCCCCCCCCCCTTGCTTCACTTCCTCTTCTCATTCTTCGATGATTCTTCTCCGCCTCGAACTATCTTCCATCTTCTCCGTCCTGGACATTCGTCTATGTCGGCCCTCTTTAAAAAGTGTGTCTCCTGTGGTCGCAAGGTTGCCCTATCCGACAAACATCGCCAGTGTCTCTTTTGTTTGAGTGAGACCCACAACATAAAAGCCTGCCCAGTCTGTCGGGAGTTCACCCAGCAAACGCTCCATAATCGCTCAGCGAGGCTTAAGTCGCACTGTTGGGAGGAATCCCTGAAGGTGAAGGACGAGGCGACGATGTAGGAGAAGGTGAAATCGGCACCTATTCCATCCTCGGCGTCGGCGGCTGCCGCACCGTCTACTTCTTCGGTACCAGGCTCAGTACTGACGTTAAAGCTGCCGAAGATACCCAAACTTTCCTCCCAGGTTCGGGAGACGCCTGCGGGCTCACAGGCTTCCTCTTCTTCTAAACCCTTGACAGCGGCCCAGCAGAAACGTCCACCCACTAAGGCGTTAAAGAGAAAGAGAAGGAGAAAAAGAAAAAGAGGAAGGAGAAGAGACGCTCCTCGCTTGAAGAGTCTCAACCTCTAACACCTCCGCCAACCCTGCCCGTTGAGGAAACGGCAGAGCAATCGGATGTGCAGGAGGTTCTCGAGGTGTTGGATGAGGAGCCAGCTGAGGAGGCCGTGCACCCTGAATTGACCAAGGAAGTGGTGGAGATTGCCCCGTCAGCTCAGCGCGAGATGGTAGACCGTCGGGAGGAGGCTGCGACCAGGCATCAGCCCTCACCTGCTCAACGGCCAGCCTCTCGGAGGAGCCACTCCCGCTCTCGGTCCCGCTCTCCCGACCGGAGAGCCCGGCCTCCATCTCCTCACCATCAGGAGATGCGCCCAGAAAGAGCCCATTCTCGGGACTCGGTGTTCACCTCTGCCTCCTACCTTGGCAGGTACGGTCGCGAACACCTTTGGCATGAGTACCCGGGGTCCTATCATTCCTATTCCCCATCTTATAGGGATAGGTACCATGTTGACCCACGGTACTGGTCGCCCCGCAGGCGATCCCACTCACCATCGCGGGAAGCATGTCGGCCGTATGACAGACTGCCGGAAAGGTCGCCTTCTCCACGGTATCGGAGGCCCAGAGAGCCTTCACCTCACTACTGGGCAGTGTCACCACCCCCAAGGGTAACAGCGACCGCGACGCGTACCGTGGGGGAAGTCACCACGACGAGGGCTGGGGATTCAGCCACCAAAAACACACAGGCTGAACACCCTCGCCCTTCGGCTGCACCCACTAAAGCGACGCCCGCCGCGACCACAGCACCGCCAGCTAAAAAGGCATCGACAGCGACATCATCGGTGACCCCGGCGGCAGAGAAAACGGGAGAAAGGTCCTCATCTCCCTCTTCATCGCAGTCCTATGAGACGGAGTTGGACTTGGGAGACTCGACGCCATCCTCCTACAAATCGCCTCCGCTCAAATTTGTAGAGCCAGCCCCGGACTCGGTTCCTGAGGACGTCCGCCAGTTCTCGGCGATCCTTCTACGTATGGCTACAGCGTTGGGCTTGAAAGTGACGGATCCAGCCCCAGCGGCGCAAGACCCCATTTTCCAGTATCTGGAAACGCGTCCACCATCCACCGCACCACTGCCCTTCTTGCCCATGCTTCTGGATGCCCTGAGACACCCATGGGACAAGCCAGCTTCAGCGCAACCTATACCTCACAGGTTGGAGTACCTATATAAGACCCAAAAAGAGAATGTGGAATTGCTTTTCACCCACCCAGTCCCCAACTCAATCGTCGTGGAGTCGGCTCAGACTAAAGGTGGCACCAGGCTGCACACGACACCACCGGACCGCGAAGGCCGGAAACTGAATAACTTTGGGCGACAATTCTATTCTACATCCTCTTTGGTTGTTCACATCCTAAACACTATGGCTTGCATTGCTGCCTATCACAAAAACATCTTGGACCGACTCGCACCTCTACTGGCTGATCTTCCCTATTAATCTCAGGCAAGCGCAACTCAGCTATATAACGAAGCGGTTGTGCTTGCGACCCAACAACTAGCCTCCTCAAGACACGCAGTAGAGGTGACCTCGAGGGTGATGGTCGGGTCGGTTGCCCTTCGTCGACATGCATGGCTGCAGTCGTCAGGGCTCCAAGAGGACAGCCGGAAGAGGATTGAAGATCTCCCTTTTGATGGCCAGGGACTTTTTCCTCCTCCACGGACGAGGCCATGGATCAAGTCATCAAGGCCCGATTAACGGCCAAGAAGATGGGCATCAATAAACCGCAGCCTTGTCGCAGCTTCGGTTACCATCAGTCGTGGTGTAGATCCTCCTCCTCTATGTACCAGCAGTCCACGTGTTCCACTGCCTCCCGGCCTTCTACTTTGTCCACCATGCGAAGACCTCTTTGGAGATGCCGATCTTCCTCCTCCAAGAAGTCTTCATCAGGCACGAAGTCAAGGTTTTGACCGCCTTCGCAGGTCGCCACCAATACCATCCTTCCGCTTGCCAACATCCCTGGAAGATCGACCGAGCCTGGCCAGACACCTCACCGACTGGACGGCAGTCACCACGGACTCTTGGGTACTTACCGTCCGTCTTGGCTACGCCATCGAGTTTCAAAGTATACCACCGCGAGGCATCTATTACTCCACCCCGGCCAGCTCGGTCCTGCTGGAAGAGATCCAGTCCCTTCTGCAAAAAGGGGCGATCGAGGAGCTCCTGTCCTCAGCCAAAGACACCAGCTTCTTCTCCCAGTACTTTACGGTACCAAAAGCGGACGGAAACCTGCAACCCATCCTGGACCTCAGAGGAGTGAACAAATTCATCCACCCCAAGAGGTTCAAGATGCTCACGCTACCCTCGATCATGCCCTTCCTCCGTCGAGGAGAGTGGTTCGTCTCCATCGATCTTCAGGATGCGTACTTCCACATCGCCATCCGCCCACAGCACCATCGATACCTCCGATTCGCGGTCGACACATGCTACCAGTACAGGGTGTTGCCCTTTGGACTCTCCACCGCACCCAGAGTCTTCACCAAATGCATGGCCCCAGTGGTATCGTACCTGAGGACGAAAGGCGTCTCTGTCTTCTCCTACCTAGACGATTGGCTCTTGGTGGCGCCCTGCAAACAGAGACTGTACGAGGACATACATCGAACGTTGACTCTTCTCACTCGTCTCGAAAAAGTCCCACCTTGAGCCCTCTGGAGTCCTCGATTTCATAGGGGCGACTCTGGACTGGGTACCAGCGAGGGCGTACTTACCAATGGATCGGGCAAGAACGCTCCGTCTCGCGGCGTCGAGTGTTCGCAAGGCTCCAACAGTGACAGCAAGGAGAATCCAACAACTCCTTGGCTACATGTCCTCCACGACTGCTGTGACTTACCTCTCCAGGCTGCGTGCACGACCGCTCCAGCACTGGTTCATCCGAGTTTTCAATCCACTTCTCGACGACCAGGGCTGTCTACTCC
Organism: Ctenosaura bakeri; assembly: GCA_948474755.1. Taxonomy (NCBI): domain Eukaryota; kingdom Metazoa; phylum Chordata; class Lepidosauria; order Squamata; family Iguanidae; genus Ctenosaura; species Ctenosaura bakeri. The sequence continues at coordinate 5,179 of CAOLHI010008066.1, read as the reverse complement.
GCCTGCCTCAAGATGTACGCCAGTCCCTTCTTTGGTGGCAGTCTTACAGCAACTTCCTCACGGGCATGCCATTCCAAGAGGAGAATCCGACAGTCACGGTAACGACAGACGCCTCCCTCTTCGGGTGGGGAGCGCACTGCGACGACTTCAGAATCTACGGCCGATGGATCGACTACGAGACCGCTCTTCACATAAACGCCCTCGAGTTCCTAGCCATCTGGAAGGCTCTGATGGCCTTTCGACACCTCGTTACCGGCTGGACAGTATTGATCCTCACGGACAACACGACGGCGGTATGTTATGTCAACAGACAAGGAGGGACTCATTCGTCGACTCTTCTCAACATAGCCCTCGATCTCTGGAACTGGTGTGTCTCTCTCAGAATCCACCCAGTGGCGGTTCAGCTGGCTGGGCAGGAGAACACCATGGCAGACGCACTCAGCAGGGACACCTCATCTCACCACAAATGGTCCCTTTCCAGTGAGGCGTTTCAGATGGTTCGGGATCGATGGGGCGAGCCCAAGATAGACCTCTTCGCTACTGGCGAGAACGCAAAGTGTCGTCGATACTGCTCGAGGGCCGGCCAGGATCATCACTCCATCGGCAACGCCTTCCAGTTCAGGTGGAACGAGGGTCGCCTCTACACATTCCCTCCATTCCCTCTCCTGGGCCGAGTGATATCGAAGATCCTTGCGGACCAAGCCGATATCATCCTAATCGCCCCGTATTGGCCAAGGCAGCATTGGTTTGCCCCCCTGCTCCAGGCTGCTCGGGGGCAGATCCTCCAGTTCCCGACAACACCGGACCTCCTCTTGCACTCCAATGGCCTGGTGCTTCACCCGGACTTGCCGCTTTCTAGCCCTCCATGCTTGGAGGATATCGCCGTAGCGGACCCTGTCATCAGGAATGTCCTGACCGCAGCCAGGAAGGAATCGACATGCCGTAACTACCACTACAAGTGGTGGCGCTTCGTCACCTTCGCAGAGTCTCGGAGGGAGCCTGTGTCGCCTGCAAACCTGCCGATGGTGCTCCACTTCCTGCTGCATCTCTGCCAACAAGGCTTAGCCTTCTCTTCCCTGAAGGTTTACCTCGCCGCTGTCGTGGCTTACCAGCCCCCATTATCACCATTAGCGGCTTTCTTCCGTGATGGTACCGTGAGGCAGTTCCTGAAGGGCCTTCAGCACCTCTATCCACCGGTATCACCATTGTTACCACCATGGTCACTATCTTTAGTGCTGTCACAACTAACGAGGCCACCCTTCGAACCCATGGCAACTGCAGATGACAGGCTTCTCTCCATGAAGACGGCCTTCCTGGAAGCTGTCACTTCTGCCAGATGGGCTGGAGAGTTGACAGCGCTTCAGAGTGACGAGCCTTACCTGGTGTTCCACAGGGACAAGGTAGTTCTTCGGCCTGACATCTCTTTTCTGCCGAAGGTGGTGTCCACCTTTCATCTAGGACAGGACCTTATCTTGCCGACCTTCTACCCTAGCCCGACAACGACACTGGAAAGGTCTCTTCACTCCCTCGATGTTCGCAGGGCCTTGGCCTTCTACACAGATAGGACTTCCTCCTTCCGAAAGACTCCACACCTTTTTGTGTGTTACAGAAAGCATCAGAGAGGTCAAAAGGTGTCCACCCAGCGTTTTTCCAAGTGGGTGGTACAGACTATACAGCTGGCATATGAGCTTGCCAAACAGCCCCCACCAGCCTTCCTTCGAGCTCACTCTACGAGAGCCGTGGCAACATCTGCAGCCCTCCTGCGAGAAGTTGACTTGCATGAACTCTGCCGTGTGGTGACCTGGTCCCAGCCATTGACCTTCGTTCACCACTACAGGCTCGACTGCCAGTCCCGTCAAGATGCTTGTTTTGGACATGCTGTGCTGGCTTCTGTACTCTAGGACCTGACCCACCGTCCTACTGGTAAGCTACACAGTCTCCTATTGTTTGAGGCACAGAGACCACGAAGAAGAACAGGTTGCTTACCTGTAACTGTAGTTCTTCGAGTGGTCATCTGTGCCTCATACATGCCCGCCCTTCCTTCCCTCTTCAGGTCCCTGAACTTTCTACGGCGGACCACAGAACTGGGGAGTGACCGTTGCTCGGCAGGCTGAGTATGCGCAGTACCGGCATGGGGGAGGGGTTCCCGCCAAGCTACTAAGCTCTAGAATTTTCCGCACGCTACCGCGCAGGCATGAAGGCTGCTATTGTATGAGGCACAGATGACCACTCGAAGAACTAAAGTTACAGGTAAGCAACCTGTTCTTTCCCATCCTGCCTGGGTGTGAAGGGACTACCAGTCTCCTTTACATTTGAACAAATTAGGGCTGTACGTTATTTCAAGATGGGATGCAAAATCCTACCACAAGAGAGAAACTGCGAGGGAGACCAAACAGATAAAGGGAGTCAAAAGACCACTGGGTGGATTGTCTTTGCCCTGATCTCTCCCAAGGGCTAGACCTTTACTAAGCTCATACCTTCCTCTTCCTCTGACTTGCTCCCATCTTGCTCACAAGCAGCCCCACCAACTCCCATTCTAACCTCATCTCCGGGTTGGCTACTCCCTCATCCCGTTCACTGACTTGGTTTGAGAATGAGCCACCAGCCCTTCACTTTTTAAAAAAATATATTTTTATTAAAAGAATTATACTATAAGATTAAACAACATATAAGGGAATACATACAAACAACCTAAACACAGAGCTAATCTATTACATAAACACAGAAAGATTGATCTACTAAACAACTACCCTTGATAAAATAAAATAAACATCTGAGTTCCCACTCCTCTGAAGAACGTGTCTTATTTCTATTGAGTTATACTTTTTCTTTACTCCACCACTCTATGTATATATAAGATTTAAAAATCAACTTTTAGTAACATTAAATTTATCACACTCCCATATCTACTGATTAGTATTAAACATTAATGTTAGCGCTGTTCTACTTCAGGTATACATAGCTTTAATTCTTAGTCAAAACTTATTATTGCTTGCTTGCTTCCTGTTGATTTTAAAAATGTTATGAACCTTTCCAACTGTTTTTTTATACTCAGTAAGAGAACCATCTCTTAATAAAGCTGTTAAATTGGCTGTCTCTGCCGTATCTATTAGTTTGGACATCCAACCACCAGTTCCTTCCACTCCTCTGCATACAGTATTCTCACTGCAATCATCATATACTGTGTATGTCTGATCATCTACCAATCCTAACAGAATCCCAAAAGAAATAATTCAGATTTCAATTCAAGCTTGACCTACAAAATCTTCTATTATTCAGTGCCCATTGTCCATAAATGTTTAAGGTTTCTCACAAGTCCACCACATATGAGAGTAAGTCCCTTTAACAGGGTTATATTTCCACAATTAGACATTGAAACCTTACATATTTTAGAAAGTTTTTCAGGACTAAGATATCAATGATATATTGTCTTATAAAATTTTTCTTTCAAGTCATAACTCAAAGTAAATTTCAAACCCTCTGACCACACCTGATCTCATTTGCCAGTTGTATCAGGTGGCCCATGCTTTGGGCCCATTTAATCATACATTCTTTTACTTGTTCCTCATCCATTTCAAATTTCAACATCTTATACACTTTAGGTATTAAACGGTCATCATCACTACCTGATCGACTCTCAAGAACTGTCTTTTCAGTGTCAAAACCCAACCGCTTATTATCCATTTTTTCATTTGACTTCAATTGTATTTCATCTTTATCTACCTTAATTAAATCTCCACATTAACTATTTTTCTTTAACCACTATCCCTCTTTTACAAGAAAGCTCAGTGGAATGAGACCCACAAATTCATCTTAGGACACAAATATTATTTGTACATGTTCCACATTTAAGTCTTAGAATGAAGAATGAAGTGATTGTTAAAAGCTACATTTGCCTTAATTTTGAAATATAAAAATGTGTCAACCAACTTTCAAATCAAAATCTAATTGTGTGATTCTCTATTTTTAAAGCATAATTCAAGCTTTTAACCACACCAAACCTGAAGCATGATAATATAATTTCAAGTCTGGAAGACCCAGATCTCCTCTTTGTTTAGCATCTTGCAAAATCTTCATCCTTGGTCTTTTTCCTTGCCACAAAATTTTAGAAATATCTTTTTGGCCATTGTTTCAATGGAGTATCATTGACTATGCTTGCAACTGTCTGAAACAAAGAAAGCATTTCTGGTAAGACATCTTGATAATTAAAATCCTACCCAATAGTGACAACATCAGTTTAGACCATCTCTGCAGGTTCTGCATAATCTCATTCAAATATTTGGTATAGTTATTTTGAAATAGCTTAGTATTTTGAGTCTAAAAAAAAAGCCACATACAAATACACAAATATTTCACTTTTTTTTACAACTTTAAATCCTATTTTTCCATCAACACATTCCGCTGTTCTTTTGTCATCTTCCGTCAGGTTGGCTTCACTTTCCTGCCATGCCATCCAAATGCCATTCCAATGACATGTAGTGCTTTGATGCTTGATATCATATAATGCCATGTAATCTGGCAAAGGCAGTTACAAGCTCAAGACTCTGGCAGATGGGAAGTAAGCCTGGCAAAAGTGTTGTTTTAAGACACAATAAATCCAATAAAGCTTTTTTTAGACTTGGCAATTGCCACCACACGCTGCTGTTACTCTAAAGTTTCTGAATAAAGCTTTTGCAAACTTCTATGCTGAACCCTCTGGGTCTGGAGTTACCCTGGACATGAAATAGTCTTAATCATCAAGAAAGTTTTGACTTTCTTCAACATGAAGCCCACTAGAGCTCCATACTCTGTCAAAATCTGCAGTGACCTATCTAGACCCTCTAGAGCAGGCCTTTCCAAATGGTGTGCTGCAACACGTTAGTGTGTCGCCTGAAGTGTGTAGGTGTGCCATCTACAATCTTGGACATGTATGTTATTATTTATAAATCATATGTTTTAAAAAATATATGAAAAATTTTCATGAGATATGTTGTGTGCTCATACATTTTGTTACTACAATTTATGTATGTGTCTCTTGTCAGGAACTGAATTCACACACACAAATAGTACAGTGTAGAAACACTTTTTATTTGCGGTGCAATACATCCTACAGGACTTCAGTTAGAAGACTAAAGGCAACTAGCAAATTCAAATACATAAAATCCCAAGACATTTCTGTGATAATGGGGCTTCCCATTAT
>CAOLHI010008065.1:0-13371 GCA_948474755.1 Ctenosaura bakeri | reverse complement strand
CCTGGACAAGAGCTCATTTAAGACTCGGGTGAACGGAGGAACCAGCCACCTAGCAAAAGTCTTGTAGAAACTCCATCCGAGTCCATCAGGACCCGGAGCAGATTTGCTCCTTCCTTGCACTATGACATCCTGAACTTCTTTTCTGCCACTGGTGCCAGCAGATCATCCCTGTCCTGCTTAGAAAATCCTTGATACATATTCTGTAACACAGTTTCGGGTACCTTATCAAAAAAACCCTTAATATCGTCTCTCCCTATATTCTGGCCCTGATATATTCCCCCATAGAAGTCCTGCATCACACTCAGCATTCCTGCTCGTTCCAACCTCACCGAGTCCTTCTCGCAACGCCTCAATCCTCCCATAATAATGGAAGATTGGAGACTTTTAGCTCTAGCCCATTCTTCAATGCCCACCACTGTCCCTTTCGTTCAAAAATCTTGATAATTTTTTATCTTCATTTGTTGTCTGATTTGGAACTCTCTCATAACTCCTCTAGACCACTCCAACAAATCCTGATTTACCAGGAACCCCTGGTTGACTTTCTGGTGACATTTCAGAAACTGATGTACTGCTACCTGATAATTCTGGAGATCCTTCCTATTGATGACGTATTCATAATGTTGACAGGTTTTCCTGATGACTTTTTTGGCTCACTCCCACCAGTTTGACAATTCTCCAAAATACGGATGCTCTAATGTCAGAAAGTTTGCTATGACAGCCGCAATTTCTTCCTTGCAAGCAGCGTTACGAATCGTCTTTGGACGGAGATTCCAGAGAGGTTTCCCTCTGGGGTGAATTTCACCCAAAGCCAATTCCATAGAAAGCATAGCATGATCTGACCAGGGAGTGACTGACAGTTGACAATCTAGAACCTTTAAGTCTGCATGGGCTCTAATCCTATCCCATCTACTAGCTCTCCCTTTTTGGTAACAAGTAAACTTCCCACTTCCCGGTTGACCGTATTGATCGAAAAATGCCTTTTTACAGGGGAGAGGAAACAATTCCAGCTGATTATCCACTTCGAGGGCCTTATCATTGAGACTGTGGTCTAACAAGAAATTCTTAAGGAGAAAAGGCCTCTTTTCCTCCTTCCCATCCCTTAAAATCTCTACCAGGCTAAAGTCAACAATCAACAACCTGCCAGGCAAGGCCTCCAGGACAAATTCGACATGAAGGTCCTGTCTCACTTTAAACAAAAGCATCACGCGTGCCTGACCTTCCTCCCCGTAGGACCAAACGGATGGGCCTTTGGTCTACAATTTTTGCTCTTGCAAGCATTGCTGTTCATTCACCAGGCATTCCGAACCCTAACCCTAACCCTAACCCCAACCCCAACCAAAACAGCATTCCGAACCCCTAACCCCAACCCCAACCCCAACCCAAGCCTCTCAACCTAACCTTCCCCAACCCAAACACCAAGCCCATTCCCAAACCCAACCGTACCCTAACATTAACCCCAACCCTAATCCTAACCCCAACCTCAACCCCAACCCTAACCCCAATCCCAAAACCAACCCCAACCCCATCCACAACCCTGACTCTAATCCTAACCCCAACCCCAACCCTAACCCCAACCTCAATCCCAACCGCAACGCCAAGCCTAACTCTAACTTTAACCCGAACCCCAACCGGAAACCGAACCCTTACCCGAACCCCAACCCTAAGCCTAACTCTAAGCCTAACCCCAACCCCAACCCCAAACTCAACCCCAACCCTAACCGTAACCCCAACCTCAAGCCCAAACCGAACCCCAACCCCAACCCTAAGCCTAACCCTAACCCTAACCCTAACCCCAAACCTAACCTCAAACCCAACAGGCTCCTCCCATAATCATTTAACTCCTGGAGGACCTCTCAGATCGAATCCACCTCGAAGTATGCTCTGTTTTGCATTTTGCTCAAATAAAAGTCCCTCTGCAAAAGTTCTGTGGCTTCCTCCGGTTCTTTGAAAACAGGGTCTAATTCAAACTCTTTAGGAGATTCCTCCAACAGTCCTAAAAACTTTCCCAGTTTTTCTGTATTCAAACAATATGTTTCTTTATATTGATAAAAGGAAAAGAAATCCTGCAAAAAGTTTTCAGCAGTAGCCAGACCCAGGGTTTTTCCTCCCCTCTTTTGGGCCTGTTTCCAGGGTTTACACAGGCTTTAGCAGCCCAGAGTTTACTTTCAGTTTTGCGGGTTGAGTTTGTTTGTTTCCTAAATGGCTGCTTGCCTCTTTTTGCAGCACAAAGTTTTTTCCCTTGGGGATTTTAAATGTCTTTTTTTTCCCTGGATATCTTTCTGGAGCCCAGAATCCCCTTTTAATTCTCCTTGCAAAAGTTTTGTCCCGCCATTTCCCCCTTTTCCCTGTGCCACGCCCTGTTTTTTCATAGCTGACTGAAAAATTTTCCTCCCTCCCTTCTGCTTTGAGCTTTTCCCTTGAAAAATCCTTCCCGGGAGTTTTAATATTTCCTTGGCACTACAAGAAGCCAGTCTAGCCCCAAGTCCCTTCTCAGTTTCAGAATCCACAGTACTCACAGTGTTTTTGTCCTTGCTTGCCAGTTTCAAACACTCTTCAGTTTCTTTCTCTTTCCTTTCCTGGGAAGCCATTGCTTGCTGTAAAGTCTCTGCAAGTTCTCCTGGGGGCTGAGTTTGATCTTCCCCCAAACCTTCGAACTTCTTCTTTTGAGGTTCCATTCTTGACTCCCCTGATGCCTGAAGGGTTCCACTGCCTACCCCAATTAGTGAGGTTGCAGCATTTTCACTGGATTCAGCAGAATCCACTATCTTGCTGAAAGGTATTGAGGAACTGTAAAAAGCACAACCTCTTCCTTTGAAAACAGAGCTAGGGTTAGGGCTAGGGTTAGGGCTAGGGTTAGGGTATGGTTAGGGTTAGTGATTGGGTTAGGGCTAGGTTTAGGTCTAGGGTTAGGCTAGGTTTAAGACTAGGTTTAGATTTAGGGTTAGGGTTATCTCTAGGGTTAAGGTTAGGGTTAGGGCTACGGTTAGGGTTAGGGTTAGGTTAGGGCTAGGGTGAGGTCTAGGGTTAGGGCTAGGTTTAGGCTTAGGGTTAGGGCTAGGGTTACAGCTAAAGTTAGGACTTGGGTTAGGGCTAGGGTTAGGGCTAGGGCTACGGTTAGTCATTGGGTTAGGGCTAGGTTTAGGGTTAGGGTTAGGGTTAGGGTTAGGGTTAGGGTTAGGGCTAGGGCTACGGTTAGTCATTGGGTTAGGGCTAGGTTTAGGGTTAGGGTAAGGGCTAGGGCTAGTGTTAGGGTTAGGTCTAGTGTTAGGGCTACTGTTAGGGTTAGGGCTAGGGTTAGGGTAAGGGCTAGGGCTAGTGTTAGGGTTAGGTCTAGTGTTCGGGCTAGTGTTAGGGTTAGGGTTAGCGTTAGGGTTAGGGCTAGTGTTAGGGTAAGGGCTAGGGCTTGTGTTAGGGTTAGGTCTAGTGTTAGGGCTAGTGTTAGGGTTAAGGCTAGGGTTAGGGCTAGGGTTAGGGCTACGGTAACGGTTAAGGTTAGGGCTACGGTTAGGACTGGGGTTAGGGATCGGTTTAGGGCTAGCGTTAGGGATAAGTTTTGGGTTAGGGTTAGAGCTAGGGCTAGGGTTAGGGCTGGGTTTAGGGCTAGGGTTAGGGCATGGGGTTAGGGTTAGGGTTAGGGCTAGGGTTAGGTTCAAGGATAGGAATAGGGTTAGGGTTAGGATTTGGGTAAGGCTTTGGTTTCGGGCTAGGTATCGGGCTAAGTTTAGGACTAGGGTTAGGGCTAAGGTTAGGGCTAGGGTTAGGTTAGGTCTAGGGTTAGCGCTAGAGTTAGGGCAACGTTTAGTGCTAGGGCCAGGGTTTGTCATTGGGTTGGGGTATGGTTACAGCTAGGGTTAGGGTAAGGGCTACGGTTAGGGCTAGAGTTAGGCTACGGCTGGGTTAAATGTAGGGTTGATCTAGGGTTAGGTCTAGGGTGAGGGCTATGTTTAGGGCTAAGGTTAGGACTATGGTTAGGGCTAGGGTTAGGGCTGGGGTTAGGGTTAGAGCTAGGGCTAGCAGGGCTAGGGGAGGGGCTGGGTTTATGGCTAGGGTTAGGGTTTGGAGTTAGGGTTAGGGCTAGGGTTAGGGTTAGAGCTAGGGCTAGGGTTAGGTTTAGGGTTAGGGTTAGGTCTAGTTTTAGGGTTAGGGCTAGTTCTAGGGTTAGGGTTAGGGCTAGGGTTAGAGTTAGGTCTAGGGTTAGGGCTAGGGTTAGGGTTAGGGCTAGATTTAGGGCTGGGGTTAGGGTTGGGGTTAGGGTTAGGGTAAGGTCTAGGGTTAGCGTTACGGTTACAGTTAGGGTCAGGGCTAGGTTTAGGCTTAGGGTTAGGGCTACGGTTAGGGCTAGGGTTAGGTTAGGGCTAGGGCTAGGGTTAGGGTTAGGGGTATGGTTAGAACTAGATTTAGGGCTGTGTTTAGGGTTGGGGTTAGGGCTAGGGTTAGCGTGAGGTTTACAATTAGGGTCATGGCTAGGGTTAGGGGGAGGTTTAAGTTTAGGGTTAGGTTTAGGGCTACGGTTAGTACTAGGGTCAAGTTAGGGCTAGGGTTAAATCTAGGGTTAGGGATAGGGTTAGGTATAGGGTGAGGGCCAGGGTTAGGGCTAAGGTTAGGAGTAGGGTTAGGGTTAGGGTTAGGGCTGCGTTTAGGATAGGGTTAGGGCTAGGGTTAGGGCTAGTTTTAGGGAGGGTTAGAGCTAGGGCTAGGTTTAGGGCTAGGGGTATGTCTGGGTTCAGGGCTAGTGTTAAGGCTTGGGGTTAGTGTTAGGGCTAGGGTTTGGGTTAGGGTTAGGGCGACGGCTAGGTTTAGGGCTAGGGTTTGGGTTAGGCTTAGGGTTAGGGCTAGGTGTAGGGCTGAGGTTAGGACTAGGGTTAGGGCTAGGGTGAGGGCTAGGATTAGGTTAAGGCTAGGGTTAGTGTTGAGGTTAGGTTTAGCACTAGGTTTAGGGCTAGGTGTAGGTCTAGGGTTAGGGCTTGAGGTTAGGGTTAGGCCTAGGGTTAGGGTAAGGGATAAGGCTTAGGCTTAGGTTTAGGGTTGGGGTAGGGCTAGGGCTAGGGTTAGTGTTAAGATTAGGGCTAGGGTTCGAGCTCGGGTTCGGGTTAGGGCTACTGTTAGGGCTTAGGGTTAGGGTTAGGGCCAGGGTTAGGGCTAGGGTTTGGGCTACAGTTAGGGTTAGGGTTAGGCTTAGGGTTAGGGTTAGGGCTAGGGCTAGGGCTAGGGCTAGGGTTAGGGATAGGGATAGGGATAGGGTTAGGGTTAGGGTTAGGGTTTGGGTTAGGCTTAGGCTTAGGGTTAGGGTTACAGCTAGTTTGGGCTATAGTTGGGCTAGGGTTAGGCTTAGGGTTAGGGCTAGGGATAGGGTTAGGGATAGGGATAGGGATAGGGTTAGGGTTTGGGTTAGGCTTAGGCTTAGGGTTAGGGTTACAGCTAGAGCTAGCGTTAGGGCTAGGGGTAGGGCTGGGTTTAGGGCTGGGGTTGGGGCTTGGAGTTAGGGTTAGGGCTAGGACTAGGGTTAGGTTCAGAGCTAGGGCTAGGCTTATGGTTAGGGCTAGGGCTAGGGTTGGGGTTAGGGATAGGGATAGGGTTCGGGTTAGGATTTGGGTTAGGCTTAGGGTTAGGACTATGTGTAGGGCTGAGGTTAGGACTAGGGTTAGGGCTACAGTTAGGGCTAGGGTTGGGGCTAGGGTTAGGGTTAGGGTTAGGGTTAGGGCTAGGGCTAGGGTTGGGGTTAGGGATAGGGATAGGGTTCGGGTTAGTATTTGGGTTAGGTTTAGGGTTAGGACTATGTGTAGGGCTGAGGTTAGGACTAGGGTTAGGGCTACAGTTAGGGCTAGGGTTGGGGCTAGGGTTAGGGTTAGGGTTAGGGTGAGGGTTGGGGTTGGGGTTTCAGTTAAGATTGGACTAGGGTTAGGGTTAGGGTTGAAGTTGGGGTTGGGGTTACGGTTAGGGTTAATTTTTGGGGTTTAAAACATTAGCGTTGAGTTTGGGTTTTGGATTTCGGGTAAAGTTGGAATTGGTGTTAGAGTTAAGGTTAGAGTTAGGATCAGGGTTATAGCTGGGTTTGAGGTTAGGGTTAGTGTTGGAGTTGGGGTTGGGGTTAGGGTTAGGGTTAGTGTTGGGTTAGGGTTAGGGTTGCGGTTAGAATTAGGGTTACAGATAGATTTTGGTTTCGGATTGCTGTTGGGGCTAGGGTTGGGGTTACGGTTAGGGTTAGTGTTAGGGGTGGGGTGTGGGGTGTGGGGTTGGGGCTCGGGTTAGATTTAGGGTACGGTTAGGGTTAGGTTTGGCATTGGGGTTATCGTTAGGTTTAGGGTCGGGGTCGGGGTTGGGGCTAGAGTTGGGGTTGGAGTTGGGGTTGGGATAAGGCCTGGGGTAAGGGTTAGGGTTAGGTTTGGATTTCGTGTTGCGGTTGGTGTTGGGGTTGACGTTTGGGTTGGGGTTAGGGTTAAGTTTAGGGTTAGGGTTAGGTTTGGGGTTTGCGTTGAGGTTTGGTTCGGGTTTAGGGTTAGGGTTAGCATTGGGTTTGGGGTTAGGGTTGAGGTTGACTTTTAGGTTGGGGTTAGAGTTATGGTTAGTCTTCGTGTTGGGGTTGCGGTTGGCGTTAGGGTTAGTGTCAGGGTTAGGGTTAGGGTTAGGGTTTGTGTTGGGGTTTGGGTTAGGGTTGGGGGTGGGGGTGGGGTTAGGGTTCGGGTTTGGGCTGGGGTTGGGTTGCAGTTGGGGTTTGTGGTTAGGGTTAAGGTTATGGTAAGCGTTGTGGTTTGGGTTGGGTTTAGGGTTAGGGTTGGAGTTTGAGATGTGGTTAGGGTTAGGGTTACGGTTAGGGATACTATTAGGATTGGTGTTGGTGTTGGTGTTAGGGTTAGTGTTGGGGTACGATTTTGGGTTGGGGTTTGGGGTTTTGGGGGTTAGGATCACAGTTAGAATTAGGGTTACGGTTAGATTTTGGTTTGGGATTGGGGTTCGGGTTGGGGTTATGGGGTTAGGGTCAGGGTTAGGGTTTGGGGTTGCGGTTATGGTTAAGGTAAGGTTTAGGGTCTGGTTTGGGGTTGGTGTTGGTGTTGGGCTAGTGTTATGGTCAGGGTCGGGGTTAGAGTTGGGGTTGGGGTTGGCGATTGGGTTGGTGGTAGGGTTAGGTTTGGGGTTAGGGTTAGGTTTCCGGTTTGGGTTGGGGTTTGGGTTTGGTTTAGCGTTAGGATTAGTGTTCAGGTTGGGGTTAGGGTTGCGGTTGGGGTTGAGGTTAGGGTTATGGTTAGGCTTGGGGTTGGGGTTGGGGTTTGGGTCAGGGTTGCAGTTGGGATTAGTTTTGGGTTGACCTTGGGTTCAGGGATACTGTTGTGGGATTAGGGTTCAGGTTATGGTTGCGTTTGAGGTTCGTGGAGGGGTTAGGGTTGGGGTTGGGGTTAGGGTTAGGGTTAGGGTGGAGGTTGTGTTTAGGGTTAGGGTTAGGGTTGGGGTTGGTTTTCGGGTTGGGGTTAAGGTTAGGGTTAGGGTTACATTTGGGTTTGGGGTTTGGGTTAGGGTTAGAATTAGGGTTGAGGTTGGGGTTGCGGTTAGGGTTAGGGTAAGGCTTGGGTTGAGGTTAGTGTTAGGGGTTAGTGTTAGGGTTGGGGTTGGGACTGGGGTTAGGATAGGGTTAGGATTAGAGTTCGGTAGGTTGGGTTTAAATTATTTTTTTTTTTAGGTTTACGTTAGGTTTTATTAAAATTTTAACATCCTAGAAACATATTTGGCTATTACAAATTCAAAGTAAAAAATGGAATAACAAAATAACAACAGGAACAGCAAGGTTAACATCCGCTTGTGTCTGTGTAACTAACTCTTTTTTCCTCTGGAAAACCAAAGCAAGCAAAGCATGTTAGTCAACCAGTTTTATGATTGACCAAAGAACAACCCAGAAAAAATTAACAAGCTTCCCGTTATGTCCTCTCTTCCTTTTTTCCCTGAGGTATCGATGTGGTCCTCTGACTCTGGTTTCCGGCTCCAATCCAGACACCAACGCCTCCCAAGGCTGTCGTGCCAAGTCTGGCCAGTCAAGGGCGGCAGCTATCTTCTTCCAATTTTCCTTGGCTGACGGGCAGTGCATAAAGTGCTCCATAGTCTCCTTCGCTTGACTTCCACTAACAGAGGCTTGTCTTTGACACAAAGGTCTAGGACATATTTGTTCTGTTTCGTTCAGCCACGGTTGGTTTCCTTTTAAATAATAGATTTGATGGTAGAATCACCATCGAATGTCCCACAGACCGAAGGGGGTCCTCCGGTCTATGAAACATTCAATGTTCCTGGGCACTTCTTTTAAATATAGAGACAAAGGGTCCTTCTTTGCATTTTTCCCCAACTGCGGCTGAAAAAAACACCACGTCCACCATTTCCCAGTATAAGGAACGCTTCAAATATCGCAAACCCCCTTTGGTCTTAAACCACTCCGCCAAGACCCCGTTTTGCTGAATCTTCCCATAGACCTCCCTGAGGAAGTCAGGGCCAGCGTGTCTCATTGTGGCTGTCACCCGGAAAGGCACTAGTTCCTCTTTACACCATTTCTCACCCCAACTCTCCTTCACCCAATGTTCTGCAAAAGAACAACCCAGCCCCTCTAGGCCTGTCTGCTGACAAAACCACTGGCTAAACTTTCCAAAGTTCTGGCTGAGAAAAGTAGCCAGAAACTTTAGGCACAATCTGGGTAGGTTAAGGCCTCGCTGTTCCGTTTTCCTAAAGACCACTGCCCGAAGCAGGGGAAAGCAGCCGTTCCCCAGAGAAATCGGAAAACCCGTTTTCCCGCTTCCTTTGGCACGCTTTGTGGGGGTGGGTAGACTGCGGCCAAATTCAAAGCCAAGGGCAAAGGGTAACTTTTGATGTACCTTATGGTAAAAACTCAATTTCCATGGTGTCCAATTCTCAAAATATTCCTTCACTTTCTCTAACCAAAGCTGCAAATCGTTTTCCCACCCAAAAGGTTTAATGGTAAACCATAAACCTAACATTTTGTACTCCTCTAATTTCTCTACACTTTCATTTTGACATTGTGTCCCTTGTTTCATTGCTCCAATGTTCACTGGAGATAGAAATAAGTTTTCTTTCTCTCTAAAGAAAGAGATCAAATCGCTTCTGGAAATTAATCTGAGCCCCTGAAGCCCGCTCATAGCCTTCAAACACATTCAGAATTGAAACAATCTCTTCTCGATTGTTGACAAGAGAGAAACGTCATCTGTGTGGGCTGCTTATTTCACCTGCTTAACTGAAACCTCCCTGGACAAAGACACGATTCCCCCGCTGGGAGGGGAACTCTCAAACCTGTGATCCTTTCCTCGACTTGAATTTGGCAGAGTACAGAATCCAAAATCAGTACATAGAGGAGGGGGCTTACAGGACAGCCTTGCCTGACTCCTGAACTCACCCTAATCGGAGCCCCTCTGTGCCCATTATCTGAGGGATCACTCTGCTTCAATACAACAATTGAACATACCTAACAAAATCAAGAGGAGTCCCTTTCTTGTCAGGGCTTCCCACATAAAGGGATGGTTAACTCGATCAAAAGCCTTGGTTTGATCTAACAGCAATATTTTCCCTTCCCACTTTCCTTTTTGGGCCAAATAAAACACCTCTTTAAACAAACACAGAGAATCCAACATAGAACGTCCCGGAACGGCGCTGGTTTGGGAAGCCAAAACAATTCTTGAAGCTAATTTGGTCAATCTGTTGTTTGAAACCTTTGCCAGTATTCTATAATCCTCATTGGTTAAAAGGATGGCCGCCAATTTGGAGGGAAAGTCAAATCTCCTTGTTTGGGAAAGAAAATCAAAATACTTTCATAAAAGTTGGCCAGGCTTTCCCTGGACAAGAGCTCATTTAAGACTCGGGTGAACGGAGGAACCAGCCACCTAGCAAAAGTCTTGTAGAAACTCCATCCGAGTCCATCAGGACCCGGAGCAGATTTGTCCCTTTCCCTTTCACTATGACATCCTGAACTTCTTTTCTGCCACTGGTGCCAGCAGATCATCCCTGTCCTGCTTAGAAAATCCTTGATACATATTCTGTAACACAGTTTCGGGTACCTTATCAAAAAAACCCTTAATATCGTCTCTCCCTATTCTGGCCCTAATATTCCCCATAGAAGTCCTGCATCACACTCAGCATTCCTGCTCGGTCCAACCTCACCGAGTCCTTCTCGCAACGCCTCAATCCTCCCATAATAATGGAAGATTGGAGACTTTTAGCTCTAGCCCATTCTTCAATGCCCACCACTGTCCCTTTCGTTCAAAAATCTTGATAATTTTTTATCTTCATTTGTTGTCTGATTTGGAACTCTCTCATAACTCCCAGACCACTCCAACAAATCCTGATTTACCAGGAACCCCTGGTTGACTTTCTGGTGACATTTCAGAAACTGATGTACTGCTACCTGATAATTCTGGAGATCCTTCCTATTGATGACGTATTCATAATGTTGACAGGTTTTCCTGATGACTTTTTTGGCTCACTCCCACCAGTTTGACAATTCTCCAAAATACGGATGCTCTAATGTCAGAAAGTTTGCTATGACAGCCGCAATTTCTTCCTTGCAAGCAGCGTTACGAATCGTCTTTGGACGGAGATTCCAGAGAGGTTTCCCTCTGGGGTGAATTTCACCCAAAGCCAATTCCATAGAAAGCATAGCATGATCTGACCAGGGAGTGACTGACAGTTGACAATCTAGAACCTTTAAGTCTGCATGGGCTCTAATCCTATCCCATCTACTAGCTCTCCCTTTTTGGTAACAAGTAAACTTCCCACTTCCCGGTTGACCGTATTGATCGAAAAATGCCTTTTTACAGGGGAGAGGAAACAATTCCAGCTGATTATCCACTTCGAGGGCCTTATCATTGAGACTGTGGTCTAACAAGAAATTCTTAAGGAGAAAAGGCCTCTTTTCCTCCTTCCCATCCCTTAAAATCTCTACCAGGCTAAAGTCAACAATCAACAACCTGCCAGGCAAGGCCTCCAGGACAAATTCGACATGAAGGTCCTGTCTCACTTTAAACAAAAGCATCACGCGTGCCTGACCTTCCTCCCCGTAGGACCAAACGGATGGGCCTTTGGTCTACAATTTTTGCTCTTGCAAGCATTGCTGTTCATTCACCAGGCATTCCGAACCCTAACCCTAACCCAGCCTAACCCTAACCCTAACCCCAACCCCAACCAAAACAGCATTCCAACCCCTAACCCCAACCCCAACCCCAACCCAAGCCTCTCAACCTAACCTTCCCCAACCCAAACACCAAGCCCATTCCCAAACCCAACCGTACTAACATTAACCCCAACCCTAATCCTAACCCCAACCTCAACCCCAACCCCAACCCTAACCCCAATCCCAAAACCAACCCCAACCCCATCCACAACCCTGACTTAATCCTAACCCCAACCCCAACCCTAACCCCAACCTCATCCTACCGAACGCCAAGCCTAACTCTAACTTTACCCGAACCCCAACCGGAAACCGAACCTTTACCCAACCCAACCCTAAGCCTAACTCAAGCCTAACCCCAACCCCAACCCCAAACTCAACCCAACCCTAACGGTCAACCCCAACCTCAAGCCCAAACCAATCCAACCCCAACCTAAGCTAAAACCTAACCCTAACCCTAACCCCAAACCTAACCTCAAACCCAACAGGCTCCTCCCATAATCATTTAACTCCTGGAGGACCTCTCAGATCGAATCCACCTCGAAGTATGCTCTGTTTTGCATTTTGCTCAAATAAAAGTCCCTCTGCAAAAGTTCTGTGGCTTCCTCCGGTTCTTTGAAAACAGGGTCTAATTCAAACTCTTTAGGAGATTCCTCCAACAGTCCTAAAAACTTTCCCAGTTTTTCTGTATTCAAACAATATGTTTCTTTATATTGATCAAAGAAAAGAAATCCTGCAAAAAGTTTTCAGCAGTAGCCAGACCCAGGGTTTTTCCTCCCCTCTCTCTGGGCCTGTTTCCATGGTTACAGCAGGCTTTAGCAGCCCAGAGTTTACTTTCAGTTTTGCTGGCTGAGTTTGTTTGTTTCCTAAATGGCTGCTTGCCTCTTTTTGCAGCACAAAGTTTGTTCCTTGGGGATTTTAAATGTCTTCTTTTTCCTGGATATCTTTCTGGAGCCCAGAATCCCCTTTTAATTCTCCTTGCAGTAAGTTTGTGCTGCCGTTACAGGCAGTTTCTCTTTCTGCCATGCCTGTCACGCCCTGTTCTTTCATAGCTGACTGAAACAATTCCTCCCTCCCTTCTGCTTTGCAGCTTTTCCCTTGTAAAACCTCCTTCCCTGGAGTTTCTAATATTTCCTTGGCACTACAAGAAGCCAGTCTAGCCCCAAGTCCCTTCTCAGTTTCAGAATCCACAGTACTCACAGTGTTTTTGTCCTTGCTTGCCAGTTTCAAACACTCTTCAGTTTCTTTCTCTTTCCTTTCCTGGGAAGCCATTGCTTGCTGTAAAGTCTCTGCAAGTTCTCCTGGGGGCTGAGTTTGATCTTCCCCCAAACCTTCGAACTTCTTCTTTTGAGGTTCCATTCTTGACTCCCCTGATGCCTGAAGGGTTCCACTGCCTACCCCAATTAGTGAGGTTGCAGCATTTTCACTGGATTCAGCAGAATCCACTATCTTGCTGAAAGGTATTGAGGAACTGTAAAAAGCACAACCTCTTCCTTTGAAAACAGAGCTAGGGTTAGGGCTAGGGTTAGGGCTAGGGTTAGGGTATGGTTAGGGTTAGTGATTGGGTTAGGGCTAGGTTTAGGTCTAGGGTTAGGCTAGGTTTAAGACTAGGTTTAGATTTAGGGTTAGGGTTATCTCTAGGGTTAAGGTTAGGGTTAGGGCTACGGTTAGGGTTAGGGTTAGGTTAGGGCTAGGGTGAGGTCTAGGGTTAGGGCTAGGTTTAGGCTTAGGGTTAGGGCTAGGGTTACAGCTAAAGTTAGGACTTGGGTTAGGGCTAGGGTTAGGGCTAGGGCTACGGTTAGTCATTGGGTTAGGGCTAGGTTTAGGGTTAGGGTTAGGGTTAGGGTTAGGGTTAGGGCTAGGGCTACGGTTAGTCATTGGGTTAGGGCTAGGTTTAGGGTTAGGGTAAGGGCTAGGGCTAGTGTTAGGGTTAGGTCTAGTGTTAGGGCTACTGTTAGGGTTAGGGCTAGGGTTAGGGTAAGGGCTAGGGCTAGTGTTAGGGTTAGGTCTAGTGTTCGGGCTAGTGTTAGGGTTAGGGTTAGCGTTAGGGTTAGGGCTAGTGTTAGGGTAAGGGCTAGGGCTTGTGTTAGGGTTAGGTCTAGTGTTAGGGCTAGTGTTAGGGTTAAGGCTAGGGTTAGGGCTAGGGTTAGGGCTACGGTAACGGTTAAGGTTAGGGCTACCCGGGTTTGGACTGGGGTTAGGGATCGGTTTAGGGGTAGCGT
>CAOLHI010008063.1:0-11141 GCA_948474755.1 Ctenosaura bakeri | reverse complement strand
CCCAGGGTCTGTGGATTCCACATTAAGAACCACTGCTCTAGGTAATTAGTTTGGTTCCCTTATCATGCACCTGTGCATTAAAAACTCTTGTTGATTTTCATTTTCTATTTTGTCAAGATCATTTCATATTTCTTTATTTTATTTTATTTTATTTTATTTTATTTTATTTTATTTTATTTTAAGGTGTTTGTTGGCTATTCCACCCCCCCATTTTGTGTCAATTGCACATTTGATGGCAATTCTTTCTTCCCCCTTGTCCAGATCATTTTGAACAGCTCCACATTCTTAGTACAGTTTTTCAACCAGCTGTGGCTCAATCCAGAGAAGCAATCATGGACCACACTTAGGTACTTTGCTAAACAAAATATCACTGGGGATTTTGTCAGATTCTTTGCTGAAGTCAAGATAAGTTGCTTCCATATTATTCCCATCCTCTGCTAACAGAGCAGCCCCAAGACAGGTGTGTGTAGTGAACTGGGGGTGGTAGGGAGGTAGAATTTCCTATCATCAAATGGTGGGTAGGATCTCAAGCAAAACTCACTCTGGGCCAGCACAGTCAACACACACTTTTTCCTCCTGTTTGAGTGACACACACTTTTTCTGACACACACTTTTTCCTCCTGTTAGGGTGAGAACAAGGAATCCAATGTTGTCCTAGGCTTATTTGCCCATTCCTGTGTTCCAGAAGGAAGCTAGAAGGTACACAGAATGGTTAAGGAGACATTATTTCCCCTGCACAACACAGAAACTTAACTCTTCTGTTCTGTGGGATTAAGGGACTTTGAGAAATGCAGAGCTGCTAGCAGGGACAGGCAACTGCAAGAGTGTCTATACACGGAGCTGCATCTGCTTCTTTACATAAGGGCTTAAGTCAGAGGTTTCCAAACCTTTCATGTTGGTGACACACTTTTTAGACTTGCATCATTTTGTGACACAGCAATTTAGTTTTACTAGCAAACTGGAGGTTAAACTAACCCATTATAAGAGAGACAGACACATGCATAAATTGTAATAACAAAGTGTATGGGGACACAACATAGCCTGTGAAAACCTTTCATATATTTTTTTTAAAATACATGATTTATAAATAATAACATATATATCCAAGATTTATAAATAATAACATATATATCCGAAGATAATAACATATATATCCACACCTACACACTTCAGGTGACACACTAATGTGTCACGGCACACTGTTTGGAAAGCCCTGGCTTAAATTATGTGAATGACTAACAGCCATTTTCAACTACAAGTTTCTTTGAAAGTGTTCTTTGAATCATAGAAGTACTGGCAAATCATTCCCTTTGGTGGCAGGTATCATGTTCACTATAAGGTAGAAAGAGAAAGGTCTTGCCAGATTTTTTGGACTGATGGATCTCTGTAATAAAGTTTCTTCCTCATGGACAGCAATGACAGCAGCAGGGAGGCAACTGGATCTGACTCTTGTCTGTAGTTTCCCAGATTCCTCTCGTCCCTTTTTAAGACTAAGACAACAATTGCTTATCTCCAATGCTGTGGTACCTGCTCCAGAATTTCTCATAAACTGTAAACAGAGAATATCCGCAAGTGCCTTTAGTACCCTCAGATGTAATTCATTTGGCCCTGAAGACCCGAACCTATTTAAGGTAGTTAGGGAATTCCTGACCATTTCTTTCCTCCTCTTCTTGCTTTAAATATACCTTTAAAAAGCTCTTTAAAAAGCTCTTGCTCTTAGCCAGCCTTACCAGCCTCAGCTCATTCTGAGCTTTAGCTTTCTTGACATTACCCCTGCAGCTCTGGACTACTTGGTTCCACTCTTCCTTGGTTACCTGTCTTTCTTTCCAATTCTTGCATATATCATGCCTTTTTAAAAACATTCAGATCCTTGCTAAACCCCCTTGTGCAGGCACATAGGCATTTGCAGACATCCCTGAATATTCTTTCCCATTGGAATTGTTTATGATTGTGCCTCTGCCTACACTTTTTTTTTGGGGGGTATGCATATAAGGCCCACCCATCTTGACCTCTTTTCCCTGCTGTATCCAGCCATCTAACATTACCTTGTATTTGCTCATGCTTGTTAATATCAGCTTTCCTGAAATCCAAAGCACATATTTTGACTGAATTCCCTATTGAGTCTCTTTGAAATAATGAAGCCCAGCACTGCATAGATGGTAAAACTCTCCTAAAGTTTCTGCTGCATTAATCTAATTGACTATACCTTCCCTACTGGTTAAGATCAAGTGAAGAATAATTGATCCTCTTCTCATTCTTCTCTCTTCTGAAAGAGGAACTTGCCCAAGAAGTATGACAGGCATTTGTTGAAGATTCTGTCTGTGGTGGCTGGCAGCTTCTATATCAGTGGAAGGATGAGCTCTCTGAGGTTAATCTGAACATTAAAAGAGCCATTCAATATTTTCTTTACAGTTTGAACTAATAGCTTCTCTACAGTTTGAATGAAAATCTGGATTAGATTCACCATTCCTCTGTCAGGGAAACCAGCAAGGGATTCAGTGCCTCCTACAGTTTCTCTCCCAGAGTAGCTAATAAGCTACCTGAATTCTCCCATTACACAAATGTTGACCATGTTTGTTGGCCTTGTGAACAGGTACTGTATTTATATTAATTGCACATGCTTAGGTCAACCTAAACATTCATGAGTTGAGGGCAGAACCAGTGTGTTTGTGTGGTTCTGAGCTCCCCTTTACATTCATTCAACCAACATAACATGTTATCAGCAAAAGTCCATTTCAAACTATTTATGGGAAGGATGATTGTCAGATAATCCTCTGTCCTAGTCTGGACATCACTTCTTCTTTAACCACGACCTTGTAGTATAACAGTTTGTGAACAATATAGTGAAAATTTTGCAAGCTACATCAAAGACAGCAAGGCCCATAGACCTTATGCTTGACATCCTACGTGTATGATTGTAGGGTCATAAAAGAGAGAAGGGTTTCCAAACAAAGTGGGGCAATTGCATTATGTGGTAAATGCCGAGAAGAGATAGCCAGGTGTTGCAGAAAAAGCTGCACAGGCCATGGGCCCTGTTCTAAAACCCCTAAGCTAACTTGTTGCAGCTTTTCTACATAGAATAGAAGGGGGAACTGTGTTGTCCTGCCTCAAAATAGCAGCAAAATGTCTTAGGCCAACTCTCTATAGGGTGGAAATGCAGGGCAGGAGGCAAGATAAGTGCTGGAAGGCTGTACAGCATCTGTTGCCACCTGTATTGGTTGTTGGAAGTGAAGCTGTATACAACAGGAACAAAGAGGCTTCCTCTTCTCACCCATTGAGAAGGTATCATTAAACATTTGCCACACTCCCATTTTTTAAAAGAATACTTAATTTGGGCCATTTTAAAAGCAAAGTATCTTTTCATACCATGGTTATGTATATCATCAGAAATTCTATGACATTTCCATGTGATTACATTTTTTTTCATGCCAGGTGACAACAGCCTGGTTCCATTCTGGTTTGAAATATTGTGACTGTGTTTCTGCTGTGAAATGGGTTAATGAACTAGCCTCCTGATAAGCCCTCTGGAATTTGCTACAAATGTAATTGTAATGATTGTATCTGTTGTATGGATTGTCACTACTTCTGGCACCTCCTTCTGCATTCCGGATTGCCAGACTGGTGAGAGTGTGCATGAACTATCCCTTTATAACTTTCCAAGGGTCATAATGGCCAGACCCATGGAACGACTGCATCAATGCACAGCACATGCACGGGAGTGTTTTCTTTCTCTGGTCTCAGCTGAGAACAAAACATTCCTATTCTATTCATACAGCCAGTTCAGCTGTCCAGCTGGCTGAAGCTGAAATGTTAGTGTCAGTAGAACTTATTTAGGACTTTCCCTCCCCCCACCCACCCTGGGGCCCATTTATTTCTGTAGCTTGTTGTTTGCAGTTCTCTGCCAGGCTGTAATGTGGGGATTTCAAATAGGAGGGAAGTTCTGGAAATAGATGTCCTAAGATTTTTATCTCACTTTGTCATTGACAGAATGGTCAAAATGCAGCTCTCGGGATGTTCTAGAATTGTGATTGCCAGTCTTCATCACGTTTGGCTGTGTTGTCTAAGGCTGATGGGAGTTGCAGGTCAGCAACATCTGGAGGGCTAAATTTTGACTACTCTTGGCTGAGGAGGATTAATTGTGGGAAACTTCAGCACACTTGGAAGGAACATATACTGATACTTATTGTTTATCATTTGAAAAACAAATTTAGTCCAATAAAAGACATGTATATATATGCACACATACCCATATATACGTACATACATACATACATACATACATACAGAGAGAGACAGAGAGGCGGAATTCAAAAGGAACACATCTTCTCCATGCTTTGCATGATTCCTATAAAGAATAAGGATGACATCCAATTTGGTGTCTTATGCATGCATGTGGTTATATGTTTTGGACAATGTATTGACATTGCAGGACAGCAATATCTGCAATTCAGTACAAGTCCTTATTTAGTGGAGGTATGCATGTGGTGTTGTGGCACATCATTGTGTATTCCACATGCTTTTGCATTGTACACTGTGCACCTAGTTGTGCAACACTGCAATTCTGTAACAGTTCTGTAACAATTCTGTGGCATGGTGCAATGAAGGTATAACTCTATGAGCAAAAAGTTATGTCATAGCTGTTCAGTGATAGTTAATTGCCTATATGCTCTCATATTTAGCAGTTTGTTAATGAATTAATTGACTTGGTTTTGTGAGTGGTGGGGGGAATAAATGAGGCTGGACAAAAGAGAGAAGGAGAACCTTTTAGGCTTGAAGCTAAGTCAAGGAATGCATCTTGCAGAGGTTTCTGTCTATATGCTAAGTCAGTATCTGTGAGGTGAATATCTGGGCCTAAAAATGTCTAAGGCATATCCTGTCTGATCTGGGTTGCCAAGCAGGTTCAGCCCTGGTTAGTACTTGGATGGGTGGCCGCCAATGAATATCAGGTGCTGTGGGCTATATTTCAGAGGAAGGAACTGGCAAAACCACCTCTGAATATTCCTTGTCTAAGAAAATCCTATGAAATTTATGGAGTTGCCATAAGTTGACAGGCCACTTGAAGGCACATCCATAGACACACAGATACACACACACACATGCGTGCGCGCTCTGTTGGCTTGAATAAAGAGACCTCTGCAAATACTGAATGAAACTTACACTACTACTACTTCTACTTCTACTTCTTCTTCTTTTTCTTTTTCTTTTTTTGCAGTAGTGTGAGCTTCTTGTATTACTTTTGTGACCTCAGAATAGCTTTGGTGTGAGTATTTCACTCAGAGATGCTGATTTTCGCTCATCTTGGGTGAACTTGGGATTCTGCCACGTACACTTTTGCCCTTAAATCTTGAGCATAATTCGTCAACTTGTCAGGGTTAATATTAATATGGACCTTTCTGCAGGATTATTGCATTTGGAGACAAGAGAATAGATGGCAATTCTCCATACGGTTGCTTAGGCCCTTTCCACATGGGGGTAATAAAACTGTGTAGAGCAACCTCTGACGGAGGTCGTCTACACTGTGAAGTGGATTGGGGCGGACTGCTTTAGCATAGTTCCACACCCCAATCTGTGCAGGAGCGACCGGAAGTGGTGGCGCCGCATGTTTTTTAAAAACCACTTTTGAGGAGGTTTTTAAAAAGCATGGAGTGTGCAGCACCGAGCAGCCCCATCGCAGCGCCCGGTGTAGATTTGCAGGCATGTGCAAGTGTGTGCCTGCAGATCTGCCGGGGGCGGGCTTCCAGTTGGTGAGCTTCTCCGGTTGGTGGAGAGCCTCTGCCAGCCGTAAGCCACCATTTTGGATGCCGCAGGACGCCAAGGAGTGTGGAGCAGCGATATTGCGCTGCTCTGCGTGGCGACGGACTTACCCGGTTGCTGGTAAGCACCGTTTCTGCGTGTTTTACCCCGTTTCTCCCTCCACGTGTGAAAAGGGCCATACTATTCATTTTTCTGCTTACAACTAAGATTACATGAGTTTATATACAAGTTCAAATAATACAATTATATTAAAACATAAAAAAATGTCAATATCAAAATGGGCTTAAGCTATCAATAACATTAAAAACAATTTAAAATGGACAATTAAAAAATAATAAA
Organism: Ctenosaura bakeri; assembly: GCA_948474755.1. Classification (NCBI taxonomy): domain Eukaryota; kingdom Metazoa; phylum Chordata; class Lepidosauria; order Squamata; family Iguanidae; genus Ctenosaura; species Ctenosaura bakeri. Next base: position 5,048 of record CAOLHI010008063.1, on the reverse strand, counting down.
AATAGTAAAATAAAATAGTAAAATAAATAGTAAAATAGTAAAATAAAAACACTAAAAAAAGCAACTTGGGAAAATGACATACAGAATGATACAGCACCTACTAAAAGTCCTTAAATTTAAATTTAAAAATTTAAAAATTCAATTCACAAAAGCTTGGCAGAATGAAAAAGTTTTTGTCTGCCAACAGAAGGACAACGAGGAAGAGAACATTCTAGCCTTCTTAGGAAGGGAATTTCAGAGCCTGGGACTGCCACTAAAAAGCCAAATGTATTGAGAGAAAGAGACCATACATGATGCTGAACATATCAGTGGTGTACCCTTCCACTGTGAAAGTCTCAAAGTGGTGAATACGTCCAGGGGGAGCCAGCATGGCATAGTGGTTAGATTGTTGGACTATAACACTATAACTCTGAAGACCAGGGTTTGATTTGCTGCTCAGCCATGGAAACTCAGTGGGGTGCATCACACAATCTCAGCCCCAGAAAATCCATCATAGGTTTGCCTTAAAGCTGATATATGTCAGAAACAACTTGAAGGCACACAACAATAAAAACAATTCTGCCTTAGTTTTCATGGCACTTTTGCTTTATGACTTGCTCAAAACATAATTTTAACATGATTCAAATTTAATTAAATTTTTGAATACTTTTTATTTCCAGTTCTCCAGTGTTGGGAGTCCTTGGCATTTTTTCCCTTAAAACATAGCCTTTGAAATATCAGTACCTTTCACTTTCTCTGTTAAATATCTACTGACACCCCACCAACACCATTTGACAGTGAATGACTATATTTGTAGGGCTGTTACGCAAAGTCAAAAATGTAATTGGGACACACATCTTCTTAATAAACCCTCAGTCTAAACAGAATATATTTTTATAGGTTCAAGTGTGTGAATATGTATACAAATGTACACATGTACACAGTTCACATGTATGGGGGTGGAATGTTGGCATGAGGTCAGAACAAAATTAGATACAGAAAGTACTGTATGCGACAATTATATTATTAACAGTGGCCATTATCAAAACTGTTGGGGATATAACACAGGCGTCCTGGCAATAAGACAGTTAACGCATGTAGTGTGAGAAGCAGCATCTGTTATCCAATATAAACTTCTGCTTAGCAGAAGAACATTTAACATTCTATGCTAAAGCTTCTGTGATGTCCAGTATTCCTATTACATATTTGTTCAGAAGTACTGTCAGGCAAGGTTATACAGGACTGTAGCCTTAGCTATATTTTCCCCCTGTTCATTTCATCAAGCAGGAGTCTTCTGCCTCTCTTCTAACTTTCCAAATATTCTACTTCAGTTTAGAGAGTACTTGAGAAAAATAATAATCTCACCTATCAACATCATCTGACCATCTTTATATTTTTCCAAGGAGACAAAATACTTGGACCAATACTTCTCTGTGCATTAAAAAAATGTATAAAAATGATCGAACTCATATACACGGAGAAGGGATCGTTGCCCTACCAGGGGTGGTCTCCTTGTTATTTTGTGTGGCATACTTTCCTGAAAAGTGTATTAATGAACATCCTTGAAAATGCCTGCAAGGTTGTCCTTGAAAAGTGGATTCTGTCTGGCTTCAGTCCAAACTTCCTGGAGTCACAGGCATACCCCGCAAGAGTTGACCCACTGCTGCTGAGCACTGGGGTGAACACATCTGGTACCACCGTCCTCCTGCTCTCACCAAGGAGCATGGTGCCACATCAGAGGCAACCTTCATGCTGCTCATGCTCACTCTCCCACCTGCCCAGTCACCTGTAGAGAAAGGTGACACAATAGTCACTTTAGTCCATTGCATGCAGAAAATCTCCTTGTCATCACCATCATTTCAGTGAGGTCTATGGTGCTTTGTGTTTCATATTTCTATTCTGCATTTAAATTATGGCTCAAGTTCATTTCTTAGTACGTGGTTAAAGGCTTTTTCCAGTAGAACTAAAGCCTTCACTGAGTTTTTATTTAGTCAGAATGGACAACTTTGTTTGATATATCTGTACTGATTATGTGAATTAATTCACACTTCACCATATGCAAGTAATTGTTAAGACTGGTAGGATTTTCAGTGTCTTTATAAGCTGATTCACATGTTTAGGTCTGATGTAAAAAGATTGCTATGAAGTGTTTCAATTATTCTTTTCTGCCTGATAAGATGGTTTCAAAAAGATGTGCGCATGTGTGTGGGACTGGCAGTTCCAACCCTACATGTAACCATATGTAGTGCAACCACTCCTGTCACATATTATTCAATGGGAATGCCTTCATAATCTCATATGGTTTTCATACATAAGTCTCCTGATAGCACCTCTCCTCTTCTCTTCTGCTAGCTTCTTTTTCAAAGAGGAGGTAAGGCTGTGACTGGGAGTGATTTCTTGGTAAGCTTTCCCAACTCTACTCTGAGTGAGTAAAATGGAATCTGTTGTAGTATTAGAAGGAAGAGAGTGAACTAGGAACCATGATCTCCCTGCTTTTACTCTTCCCTTAGCAGTGAACTCATTAGATGGCCCTTGGCAGACTTCTGTCTGTAAGCCCCAGTTCCCTCATTGGCTATATAGTGGGATTGTGATGATACTGGCTTACCTTACAAAGCACGCAGCTGGATCATGTATGCTGAGTACCTTGAATACTTGAAAGAGCTGTATCAGGTGTAGGCATCTTGTGGCCCTCCAGAAATGTTTGGACAGCAATTCTCATCATTTTTCATGCTTGTTTAGGTGGCTGTGGCTAAAAGGAGCTGCTACCCTGAACTATGCTGCTGGTGCCACTGCTTCTCCTCTTCCTCCTGCTGCTGAAGAACAGCAGGTTGAGCAAGGCAAACCTATAGCGAAATCATCCACCTACTTGAATCAATATAATAAGTATCCAAGCAGGGGGGAGGTAGGCAGAGGTTAGTACAAAATTATTAATACATGTTCCCTCCTACACTGCCCCCATGATCCATTATCATAAGTCCAATCTCACCAACCATAATGGAAATGTTTCTCTTTTAATTTTCATCTTAACATGGTCCTTTGGAATCTTTTAGTTCCCTCTGTTTAATCATACACTTCTTACTGCCAAGTTTGTATAGGTAATCAAACATGACAATACGGTGTGGGATGACCTTGACATTTCCGTATGTTTAGCCTGCAAATCCTACTAATAGCACTGATTCTCACTAAATTCAGAATCAGAAGGTCATTTGTATTTTCTTTAACATACATTTTATTTAATATAAAACAACATCCAATAATATAATTGACTCACAACCATTTCAAATGGGACATAACACATATTTGGTTGAGGGCTCATTCATTAGATATATTCTTTACCATTACAAATGGGACAATAAAAAAAGAGGAAAACAAAATTAGTCAGTAATAACATCTCTCCATAAACTGAGATGCACTTGAGGAGGAGGAGTGTTGTGCTCATATTATGTTAAACAGATCTTGGAATTGGGATCAAATATTGTAGAATTCAAATTCTGAGTGTTTCCCAAGTCATTGAACTTGTATGCAAACTTTTCCTTTAGAGTGAATATCTGTACTCTCTTTCTCCAATTATCTGTGTAGAGATTGGCTGAGCTTTTTCAATGATATGCAGTTTCTATACCTGCCACCAGACACTGGGAAGTAAGCAGCTGGATTAAAGGCAGACACATTTACAAACAGATTGAGTAAAATTCTGTCTGTTTTGAACTGTATTCCAAAGAGTGCTCTATTTTGCCTGAACATACTTGTGAAGGGCTCAGTGACAAAGGCAAATAAAATAGGAGACAGATAATATCCCTGCTTTGTGCCTGTTTCTGCTCCAATAGGAAGAAATCTATATTACTTGTTCATATCACTGCATTATAGTTAACATAAACAAGATGTAATACGCTAAGAAGTAATTGCCCATATTCATAGCCTTCCATAGTTTGAAGATGTACATCCATTCCAATTTATCAAAGGCCTTTGCTAGGTCAAAAGATGTGAAAGCTATGGGTCTGGGTTTATGCACAGTACCATAATGGATTATAATCTGGCATAGCAATCCAGGACAGCTATTCATCTGTTTTGAATAAACCCCAACTTCTCTCTGTGTATGTGTGTGTATGCTAGAGAGTCCACTCTGCTGGGCAGTACAGAAGTGAATGTCAACGCCAGAGCGTGGCGGACAGCCAAGAGCCGGTTAGCAGGGCTTGTTACAGATAAGGCAGGCAATAAATAAAATAGCTTTACTTCAGCAAAACAGTAATGAACAGATAAGGCAGGCAATAAATCAAAGAGCTTTCTGCAGCAAAGAGATTCCCTGGCAGTTACATCACAGTCAGGCAAAACAGCAGTCAGTCCACGTACCACAGAGTTTGTCTTTAAGCAAGAGAAGTTGAGAGACGACGCTCCAGCAGGTCGGGCAGCGTTCGGGGGGGGAGCAAGGGTCCACGCTAGCCCAGCAGGTACACCCAAAATGGATGGTTGTGAGCTGACAAAGACCCAAGGCTGAGTGAGTGCCTTTTGTAGGCAGGCAACTCCCGCAGGTGCTATCTCAGCTGGAGCCTGATTGCTTGGCTTTTTTTACTTAAACGCTCTGACCTCCTGAGAGCACTCTTTTGCTCCCGATGCTGCTGGTAAGCAGGCACCTGTTCTGGAATCTCACTGTCTGACTCTTCTGGCTGGGCTGGGTCTGAGGCAGCCCCTGGCACTGGAGCCAAGGACTCTGTGGCCAGGGTGGGCTCTGCTGGTGCAGCAGGCTCCATGGCTTTGAAGTCCTCTGGTTCGGACTCAGAGCTTGAGTCCTGGACTGCCAGGGTCCTGACAGTGAATATTTTTGAATCCTGATTAACAAGTGAGAATGGATGATATGCACCTATATGCAAAGGGAAAAAAAAAGAAAGGAAAAAAAAAGGAATGTTGCTCGTTCTGTTCTAAGACAACAAATCTCACAAATTTCTATTCCTAACATATTGGGCCATACCCACAGTACAGACAGCCACTGTCCCTGGGATCAATTATGGTTAGAGATTATGGTTGGAGATGGCCCAATCTGCCATTGAATCTGCTGGTACTGGATTTTCCCTGTT
>CAOLHI010008062.1:0-11161 GCA_948474755.1 Ctenosaura bakeri | reverse complement strand
GATGGAGCAAGCTTTCTTCTTTTGCCGCCGCCTCCTCCTCCTCCTCCTCCTCCTCCTCCTCCTCCTCCTCCTCTTCTTCTTCTTCTTCTTCTTCTTCTTCTTCTTCTTCTTCTTCTTCTTCTTTGGCTGCTCCAGACTGTAAGAGCTGTTCAATAGCGGAATATGCTACATCAGAATGTAGTAGAGTCACCGTCTTTGGAAATTTTTAAACAGAGGTTTAATGGCCATCTGTCAGGAGTATTTTGATTCTGCATGGTAGGGACTGGACTTGAGGGCCCTTGTGGTCTCTTCCAACTCTGTGATTCTATGCTTCTATGAGATCAGCCCTGGAATCATCTGTGTGATACTCTTCCTTCACCAGAACAAACAGTCATAGCAAAGAAAGTAGTTAGAATGATAGCATTGTACCACAAAAGATTAGAGTTTGTCCCTGATTAAGTTACAATTGTAATGTTAGTTCTCTCTTGATTCATAGCAGCTGGGGGCTTTCATTTCAATGGGTCAATGCCTTCTATGGAAATCACTCTGAACTTTAAATAATCTATCCAGAGTGCTGAATCTGTTTGCAGGACAGGGCTCAGCAACTTAAATAGCTCCTTTAAAATCTGTATTAAAACTCAGCATGGATTTTCTGCCCCTCTAACATGGAAACCTTGAAGTGTCAGGGCCTTCATTGTTGGGAAAAGGAATTAATTATAAGTTGCACAGTATTTGTGGGTGGGCAAGCTACTTGTTTGGAAGAGGCGTCTCATCTTATTCCCTGGAGATTGGCAGAAACAAAATATTGTAATTCACACTTTACATTTCTTTTCTTGGAACCACTATAACAGAAAAGTGAGCAGAATTTAGCAAATGTGTTGTGTCCCAAAGGACATTTCTGCACTAGACTGTTATAGTGCTATTATTCCACTTTCAACCTTCTATGGAATCCTGGAGTTTGCAGTTTAGGGAGGGGCCTTTGAGTCAAATGCAGTCAAGTGCAGAAATGGCCCTAGAAAGACAAAGTATTGAATGACATCTGCTATGTCTCTGACATTATTCATAATACTCCTCAGCTTCTATTATTGTTATTAATATTCATATCTCAACTTTTTTTCAGTCTAGGAGTCAAGTTAAACAACTGTTTAAAAAAGAGTTACAGCTAAAAAAATACCAAATATAAAAGTTAAAAATATAATTAAATCAGCTAAAAACATAACTGTTAAAAACAACCAAATAGACAAAACATAGGCCCTTTCTTCTTCTTGCCTTTTGTTGACTTCATTGAGTGGGGATCCAGGAAAGCCTTTCCTGGGATGGGAGTGCAACAGAAGCACTCTCCTCCACATGGGCTGCCTGCTGGATGGGAGGAAGTGTGATGGCTCCGCCCCTCCCTTCCACAGTTCAGCCTGACAGTTTCCCAGGATGCGTTGAAGGAGGACTGGGCAATTGTGGTTCATTGATGGGAGAAACTCATCAATGATTTATTCCGCAATTGCAGCGAGTGGCCACGGGATCGCAATGGGATCGCAACATCATGCAGAACCATCATCGTGATCTCATTGTGATCTTGTGACCATTGCAGGTTGGGGGTGTGGTGCAGAAAGAACCATAGACAACATAGCACAATTCTGCAAGGCCTCATCCCCTTGAACATTCACCCTTTGAAGGCCTGCTGAAATAATAAAAGAAAAAGTCTTAGTTTGCCTGTGGAAACCTAAACAGGGAGAGTGCCTGTCAAACCTCTCTTGCAGCAGAGTCCCAAAGTCTGAAGGCAAACACTGGAAAGGCTTTCTCCCATGTTCCCACCAGAGGTACCTGTGAGGGTAGTGGGACACAGTGAAGGGCTTCCCCAGAAAATCACAAAATATGTGCAGGTTCATATGGAAGAATATGATCCTAAAAAACCTGGACTCAAGCTGTATCGGCTTTTAAAGGTTTTTACTTTCTTCAAAGAAGCAGCTTGCCTACCCACAAATAATGTGCTACTAGCTGTTATGATATCCTATTTTGAGAAGTTATAATATTTTAAATTAGTAGGACAGAAGAGTGCATCTTGTAAAAATATATGCAGGGAAATGTTCTGGATTATTGCTTTCATCTATTTTCAAAAATTGCATTTATTGTGACAAGAAACAACCTAGAGGTCCAAAACTGTCAGGAAAAGCAATTCAGGGAAACGCCGAATCATGAGTTCAGTAGTATGCTATTATCAAACCTTAGAGCTGTTTACAGTTCTTTATGAGGTGGGATATCAGGTCTCTGAAGTAAATGCATTTCATGTACATTTTGTACAGATAGTTCAGCATGGAAACAATTGAGAAAACATATTCAATCAGTTTGAATCCCTGCTAACTGATGCAACTGCAAAATGAATAATGTGAAACCAGTAAGAAGGTGTAGATAAACTTGTCACTTGGAAAGGTAGTATCTTTTTGGAAGGAATCAGTTGTGTTTCTTATGATAGTATCCAAGAACTGGATGGATTAACCAGTACCTGCCCCTTTTTTCTTTACTAATCAACATATGAAGTCCATTCATTGCAGTGCTTGAAAAAGTTACTCTTTCAGACTACATTTTCACAATCTTCCAGCCAGCATGATCCAGTGACCCTGCTGGAAGGGCAACTCTTGGAACTATTGCCCCAAATCATTTTTTTCCAAGTTATTAAACTAAAGTTGGTTGAAGATGGCTAGGAATCAATTCAGCCTCATGTGCTATGAGAAGCGAAACTCAAAATGAGTTGTCCATGCAAATCCGAACAGCAGGAAGCAGCACAGAGGCACTTGGGCTTGCTTTTCATTGTACTAATTTGTATGAGTGTATCCTATTCTTCTGTCCATCTGTTCCAACTAATTTAGTATCTGTTCCCGTATTTCCTCTCACCATATTAAAGTCATTCAGGTCAGAGATTGAAAAAGTTTACTTTTTAAGACTAAAATTCCCACAATTCCCAAGGCAGCAGGGACACTGACTTCTGCAAAACTGGTTCAGATTGGCATCAGAATAAAGCTATGACTTCCTCTTAAACTTTCCAGTTTCAGTCTTTCACACCCTTTTTTGAGAAGATACAAGCAGGAAATATTCCTCCAAGTCTCCTTTGGGGAGGTTGATACGAATAAACAAAATGTAATCATTTCAACTCAACAGGGAATAAATCATAAAGTATGTCAAAACAATAAGTCATTAAACAATTTTTAAAAATTCCCTCTAGAGATCACTTAGCAACTATAAACATGAAATTAAGCATCTGCAATCTCCTTAGGATATTAACTTCACAATTATTACTGCAGAAGGAACTTTTCACTTAAAGAAAAGTTACTGATAGAAAACACGAATTGCTATGATGAGATTATGCTGCATCTACATGTGCAATCCAATTGTGTCTAATTTTCCGTTGTCTCACTAAATTGTTTTATCCACATGGGTGTGCTTGTATGCAGAGATCCAGCATGGTTTGAACATTGGACTACATGGAGACTAGGGTTTGATTCCCTGGTGGGCTGTGGAAACCCACTGGATGACCTTGGGTGCATCACATACTCTCAGTCCCAAAAAAACCTGTGAAACATTTGCTTTAGGATTGCCATTAGTCAGAAATGACTTGAAGGCATACAACAACAACAGTGCTTGTATGCAGGCACATTACAAGCTATGAATGCTGTTTTCCAGTACTTTTTAGTCCTAGGCATGAAAGGCCAAACATTGTACTCTTCTGTTTTTCATACCTTCCTAATCATAATAATGCTAATTCATTGGGCAAATATAAGAGATACAAGGGCAAGGACCAAGTTAATGTCATTTCACTTCTTAGGAAGACAGTTGTGTTGTGAGTGGTGGAATTGTCCTCATATTTACTAAGGTTGAACCCCCTGAAAAATTAGGAGCAAACTATATAGGATAATGGAAATTTGTCATTTGACCTTGCTTTTTAAAAGTTATTATTCTGTGCAACAGAAGCATAGATATGGTTAGAAGATCCAAACAGGAATTATTGCACTGAAGGAAGAGCATTTAACTATATACCATTTCAGTATACCTGATGCTGTAAGAATTTTAAGGTTACCATTCCAAATACACTGTAGTATGAGCAGAATAGCAAGAGAAGGCAGTGTGAATGTGTACTGTAATCATATTTCTCTATTTTCCAATTTGCATTCAGTTATGTCCACTCTTTACTGAACACATTAAAAAAATGAATCACACCTGAATAACATACAAAAATATTTCTTTGATGAATTCAATTTTTTTTAAAAAAAATAGAGGGAAACAGAACAGTCTGGACTTCATGGACATTTAATGTTATAGTCAGTGAGAAGGAATGTCTCATATAGCACTTGCTTTTGACAAGCTGTTGGCATTTTTAGTACAAGAGGAACAGAAGTCAAACCTCATGTTCTACAACGCCCTCCTAGGCAGCATGAGTTCATAATTGGCAACCTTAGTCCAGAAGAATATCATAAATGAAAGAGATTCAGATGTTGGCTCAGAAGGGTCTCTGAAAATCGCTTTGATAAAATTTCTATACCATGGGTGAGAAACAGCGTTCGACCAAGGGCCAAATATAATGTCAGATAGGTTCTTGGAGACCATATTTCAGTGGTGGGCAGGGTCATAGGTAAAAGGACCAAAAATATTGGCATATATCTCTATATATTGGGAACAACCCAAACCCCCAGTCAGCATGGCAAGTATGGTCGGAAGTGGTAAGAACTGGGGTGTGATAACATCCAGAGTGTCATCTCCCACTCTCTAAGAGGAACAGCTTTGGGCTGAGGAACAGACAAAGAGCCGACTGTTTCTTGATAAGGATTCCCAGTTTATTAGCAGAATACAGATGTGCATGCCCACGGGTGCTTTGAGGAGGGACAAACTTCCTTTGTTTAGGGGAAATAGTTATAGAGTTGCAAGAACTTTCTTATCAGTACTTAAACCAATCCCTAGACAACTCCAGAATTTCTGGAATGCTGAGTCAGCCAAGGGAGGAGGATGTCCAGGGAACATCAATTCTCTACATGACCTGTCCACTTTTGTGAAATGGCTGAAATCTGCCATTTTACAACTCTTGCTCTCAAGAGGGCCCCAGATGGCCAGAATTTACAGTGAAAAAAAATTCACACAAACTGCAACTTTAGCATTAGATGTAGTCTGGTTGTGAGTCTGAGAAGAGGACATGAAAATAAGGAAAGGCTCTTTAATTCTCTATTATTGTTTTTCAAGCTTAGAATCACCTTCTTCAAGCTACACTTTAAGCTCAGAGGAAAAAATATAGGGCATCTAAGGGAGTTCTGTCTCTTTGAGTAGAAAGCAAATTAAAGGAGATGATTCTGAGTATGAAAAAGGTGTGAGATGCACAAGTTAGGCAGCTTCCATTGAATTGTTTCTCCTTCATTGCAATTCACAACATGCTTAGGCAGTTATGGGTACAAAGGAAAGGCTTGTGGAAGTCCACAGAACATATAGAGTGAACCTAACTATTGATTTCTTTGGCAGATTTAAACTGAGATCTTCAGTGATCTATTCTGATTGGAAATTTACTGGGACTTCTCCTTATGTAAGATTTCCAGTGGAGTCGACTCAAATTCTCCTTAGGCCTCAGTCCCAAAAAGCCACTTTCTGCTTTAACATTTCACATTTAATTTCCCCCAGTCTGGCAACTGGACCTGGACTTCTTTGTAGCCTATTAATAATGTTTATACAACAGAGGAGTGAGACACATTGGAGCTACCAGGTAAGGGAAATAAGCTGGGAGCTCACTTTATACTTTATGGTCCTAAGGGCTTTCAGTTTTGCTCAACAAAGCATTTAGCTGTTTATTAAGGGTTGTTCTTTGGGATTATATTTAAAATTGTTGTTTGTTAAGTGGCTTGCTGAATCATTAAAATTACCAGTTGCAAATAGCTATGACCATGCCTTTCAGGTTTCTGTATACCACTACCCACCCTCTGTGGGCTTCACAGATCTCAATATTTCTTCAGAACTGATCTTTAGTTTGTCACAGACGATGTGTAGCACCGCAATTAAAACACAGTGGTATTATTTCACTGTATGTGGGAGGAGACAGATTTCCTGTCAGCTTCACTCAGCTTTTCATATTAGTTCCCACAGGAAGGCTACAAAGAGACTTGCCTAGCTGTATCCAATCTATGTATGAATGTGCACTCTTTCTTTGGCCACCTTGGTATTTTGGGTCCATATTCTTGACTCTCCAACTCCCAGCTCACTGATTCTTAGGCCATTTCTGCACTACATTGTTAACGTGCTATTATTCCGCTTTCAACATCCTGTGGAATTCTAGGGTTTGTAGTTTACTGAGGCCAATACCTCTCTGGCTGAGAATTCTAAATGCCCCTCCCTAGACTGCAAACCCCAGGATTCCATAGGTTGTTGGAAGTAGAAAAATAGCACTATAACAGTGCAGTGCAGAAATGACATTTATCGTCTTCCAACATGCCATACATTCTTCCTACTCTTTGGATCCTTTAGACATCTTTTATTGTTCATTTTAAACTCACAGGCAAGCTGACCATATCCTTAGAGGAAGGGCCAGATTGCTCCTTGGAGAGCACTTATTTTTCAAGTGCAATCTCTGGCATCTCTGAGTAGGGCTAGAAAACACTCTTGTATGAAACTGTGGGGGTTCTTGGCCTCAGTCCTATTGTTAATGCTGAATACTCATACTCAATGAATCAATGGGATTTACCTATGCGTTCATTCACCATTCAACAAATGATTCACTGCCTCCTATAGCTGGAACTAACCAACAGGATGCCAACTACTGCCAGCTACTCTCAACAATACCTTGTAGAATATGAACCAATGGCCTGACTTGGTATAAGCTTCCTATACGTCATTGCATTAGCTACATCTGCTTTTAGAACATGACCTCAGTAGGAATAATAGGAGGTTACAGATTTCCTGTAATAGAGGGTCACATGATCTTTATTCCAGGCTGTTAGATGTTTAGAACAAGTGTGGTCAAAGTGTGACCTGTGGATTGAATTCATCCCCCTAGGGCTGTTTTTGTGGGCCCCAACGGTCAACAAAATAAGTACCACCTACGAGTGTGTGTTCCAATTTTGCTATACCCCCTCTCAGATGTTTTGGTCCCAGGGGAGGCCTTTTTTGAATGGAAAATGGGCTTCCAGTTGACTTTGTGTTTGAAAAAAGACCTTTCCTGGGATGAAAACAGTCCAGGAAGTCCAAGAACTATGATGAAGTTGCCTCAGTGCTCCCCCAATTACAAATAGGAAGTTTATACCACAAAAAGGAGGTAATAATGATCTAGCTAAAGGTGCAGCCCTCCAAGGTCCCATGGAAGGCAATGTGACTCACCAGCTGCAATTGTCTCTCACTTTATTCTTTGCATTTTCTTCACTGTAGAAGAGGTAGGGCTTATATTTGTGCTTGACTGATATTTTTGCACTTGACTGATATTTTTAGGGAGATGTGGTAGTGACACAGTACAATGTTATATGGTTTACTTTCATGGAAATAACTAAATAAATTCTTCAGTGCAGAAGAGGTAGAAGAAGAGGTAGGGCTTATATTTGTGTTTGATGAATATTTTTAGGGAAACATGTGGTAGTGATAAGATGCAATGTTCTATGGCTTGCTTTCATGGAAATAACTAAATAAATTATGAGGATCAGATAGTATCCATCTAGGAGCAAGAAGACAAATGGTCTTAATGAGAATATAATACAGGGAACACACAATTCCCTTGTTCCAGCAGCTTCATTGGCTGTTGATCTATTTCTGGACAATTTGAAGTGCTGGTTTTGACCTATAAAGCTGTCTAGCTCAGGTCCCTGTTATTGGAAGGACTGCATTTTCCCATATAAAGCAACTTGTGCTTTAACATCTTTTCTCTGGCCCTTTTCGCATGGCATTTGCCATGTGAAAGGGCCTCCGGAGCATTGTGAAATAGCAAGGAGTGTTTCAGACATCCTCGCAATCGTGTGATGCCGCCGGGGCTGACAGGCATTGATCGCGCACTATTTCATTTTTGGCTTGTAGCCGAAAATGGGGCATGATCACTCATCACTCCAGGGCCCCATGCACACTTACCTTGTGTGTGGAGCTCCAAAGACGTGGCCCTTGTGCTTCCTTCTCCAGTGCAGCCTGGGAAGATACCTGGCTGTGCTGCAGAAGGAAGAGGTGGAGCCCTCATGTTGCTGGCTGGCTGGCCGTCAGCTCCTGCGAAGCCGAAGCAGCAGGGATGCGAGAGCCTCTCATAAGAGGCTGCTTGCGTGATCCCTGTGCCCCAGCACTGGAAAGAGGTAAAGTGCGGAAAGGGCCTCTGTCCTGCCACCCCACAAATGCATCTGGTTGAAACGTAGAAGAGGGCCTTCCCAGTGGCTGCCCCCAGACTCTGAAACTCCCATCCCAGAGAATTTAGACTGGTGCCCTCCCTGCTTCCTTTTCTCAGACAAGTACAAACTTCTCTGTCTAGACTGGCATTTAATGAGGCCTGTCCTATCAAAATAATGTACTGGATCTTGCTAACTGTTGTGCTGGTGCTCTGTGTGTGTGTGTGCATGCTTAAGGATATATGTTTTTTTTAATTTGGTTGTAATTTTTTGCTTGTTTAATCTTGTTTTAACTTTTATATCTTCTGGATATGTAACAATATTTTTTTTAATTAGTTGTAAGCTGTTTTGAATTCCAAACTGAGGAAAAGGTAGGATAGAAATAAATATAATCATTATCATAATTATCATAATTATGTCATTTGTCTTTTGTTTCATCTACTGATCTCACATGGATCTTCTACTCATTCCCCCCCTCCGCTGCAAACCATTTCCTCAGAACATGTGCTTCCCCAGAACATGCACTACAATTCTGTACTTGTTTACGTGGCAGTAAGTGCATTGTGTTCAATGGACTAATTCCACAATAAATAATTTACTCCTTTTATGATATCAGGCTTATCAAAATAAGTCCTGTTAGAGTTAATAAAGAGGGTAGTCTTATTTGGAATTAGGTTATTCCCAGATTGAGTACAGTTATTTTACTTCCAGATAAGCTTTAGATTACAGATTTAGGCATGAGCCGTGAACCTGGAGATATGTTTATTGTTTCTACATGTTATGAAATTGTACTAGGAATTCCTGTGATAGGCTATTGCATCTAGTTTTGTGATATGTTAAATTCTGTCAAATTCACCTTACTTGAAAATATTGAGCAGTATTTATGGGCTGCAATGGTATGTATATACAGTAGAAAACTTTAGTGATATTCACATTCAGTTTTGTGTGTCTACTAAGTAGCAGTCTTTACTACATTTGCCTTTCTAGTTTCTGCAGCTCATCTGTAATGAGAACTTCAATACCAGTTTCAGCAGTATTTTCAATGGACAGTCAACTCTCCTTTATCTTTTTCTGTTAATGTCTTTTTATCCAAAGTGCACGTTACATAAGATTAAAGTGAGGGGTGGAAAAATGTATTCAGTGGAACCATTTGGGATAATAGTATAGCCTTTAGCCATATTTGCAGTATTTCTAGACCTACTGTGACTTAGAGTTCCTTGTAAGAAACAAGCTTTATTCAACTATGCATGGAAGGGCACAGAATTGTCACACTGCCATATGCCCACTGATAACCTTTAACCAGATGGCCAATAAATCTTCAGACCAAGGTCCTTTTCACATGGCATTTGTCATGTGAAAGGGCCTCCAGAATGTCGCATGATTGCAAGGTGGTGTTTCACATGACGTCCTCGCAATTGTGTGATGCGATGCACCGATTGAGCAATATTTCATTTTTGGCTTTTGGCTGAAAATGATGCACGATTGCGAATCGCTCTGGGGCCCCATGTGGAGCCTCTGGAGCTGTGGCACTTGCGCTTCCTCCCCTAGCGTAGCCTGAGAAAATACCCAGCTGCGCCGCGGAAGGAAGAGGCCGAGCCCTTATGGTGCCTGCCAGCTGGCTGGCAGCTGTTATGGAGATGGAGCAGAGGGAATGCGAGTGCCTCACATAAGAGGCTGCTTGTGTGATCCCCGTGCAACTGCGCTGGACAGAGGTAAGCTGCAGAAAGGGCCCAAGGCAGCTGACCCAATGGATAGCTCACCCATTTTACAGCTTAAAGCCATTTTATGGCTCTTGTTGGCATAACAGAGCATTTGTTTTATAAGAGTTGACTAATGCTTCTTCAAAGCTCTACACTGATTGTGTGTGGCATATTACCTGTGGCGTATAATCAGCACTGCACTTTAGTTGATGTGCTGTACCTTTGATTTAGTGAATCACTTCCTAGCAGTCTAAAAATGTTGTCCTAGATCAGGCCACTGACCTACAGAATCCAACAGGACATGTGGGCAATCCTACTCCTCTTCCCCAGAAACTGCTATTGAAAAGCATACTATTTCCAATTTGGGAGCCTGTCTGTAGCATAATGGTGCCAGTGATTTAATTGCTGGACTGGGGACTCTGAGAGTCCAGAGTTCAGATATCTGCTCAGCCATGGACACCCACTGGAGTGTCTGGGAGGGTAAAATAGGGAGTGAGAGTGGACACCCCATTTCTATATTTCTTCTGATAAATTTACCATTTACCTGCTTGCCATACTCAGACAGACATGCCACAGAGACACTTGCCCTGCAGAGTAATAACTTTTTAGAACTATTGATTATGTGTGGAAAAGCTCTTAGAAAGTAGGCCTTAGTTACTTTTGTCAAGTGTTGGTGGAGTCTCAGCGCCTGAAGGAGATACTGTGTCTGCTTTGATTATTTTCAAAAATTCCATCTCTGTGGTAAATAATAACACCTGTCATTTGGGAAGAACTCTTTTATCTACTGTAGGACAGAGTGGGGAGCTGTAAGTGGATATAAGGGCCAAATTCTGGCACCATGTCCTTTAAGAGGGCCTCACAGAACCATTTTGGCCACATTTTCAATGAAAATGGGCAAAAATCCCAAATGAAAGTCATATCCAGTTTTGATTTCTGGGACCCTTGGCTGCATTCTCAAAGTTTGAGTGAGGGTGGAGAGCTGCTTGAGGATTAAAAGCAATCTACTGCTCCTGGAGGCCTCTCAGTTCCCCTGGTTATTTGAAGATCTTGGTTTGCCAAACTGGCCCATCAGCTGCACAGTTGCCAGCCTTGATTTAGGAACAAAGAGATAATGCAGAGTATGCACTTTAAAACAACAACAACAACAAAAATCTCTCAGAGAACAAACTG